>OZ018333.1:67946015-68193317 GCA_963969495.1 Ceratothoa steindachneri | reverse complement strand
TGAGGAAAGGTCTACTTCCTAGATAGATAGCATAGGATGCCTCCAATCTGAGTTCTTGCAAGATCTTTGAATTCACGTGCGGTTTGGAGGGACCCTCTCTGGCCCATAGGAGATGAGTGAATCGGATACACTCCAGCACATTTTTCCCTTGATTTCTCTCTTGACAAATTCAAACGGGAACATTTTCAGCTTCTTGTCTCGTCCTTTACTGGTCATGCATTTCATTTAGTTTTCTGATCGGCGTCAGAGTCTAAAACTGCTGTGTCTTCTTCAAGCCTGAAGTCCCTTTGGTCTTGCCTTGGGAAGGCAAGTTGGTACCCATTCTAGCAGCCATTAGAGGAGAGGGTGGCTGCCTTGGTGTCTCAGGAGGATATAGAGGAACTTCTGGGTGTTTGTGTGTCTGCAGATGGGACAGGACAAGCTGGTGCGGGAAAACAGGTTGTAGGGCAATATCATTGGAATGGCATTCAACACAACAGCGGCCAAAACAAGGATGGTTCAAGGAGCCTGTATCAGGATTGAACCTGCACTGGAGAAGCTGCTGGTGTGGTTGGCATGCCACCACCACATCCTGGAAGTTATGAAGGATGTCTTTGAGGCTTGCATGGATCCATCTCCTGGCCCTGATATCTCTCTTTCCAAGAGCTCCAGAATCATTGACCTGACCCGATCACAGCCTCTGACACCAACCACTCTGTCATCCGATGAAGCTCACCGCCTTGAGATGGTTGGTCACTTGAAACATCAGTTTGACTGGGAATCATTCACACCAAGACTACAAAGATATCATCTTGCTCAGTGTGGCTCTACCTTGGAAGTGGAGTCCCTACATCCTTCCATACTCCTGCGCTTACCACATGGCCGAGGCCATCTACACTGTGAAGATCATGCTCTTCCATGACCAGTTGGAGATGAGCAAGCGGGGATCTGTCGAGTTGCATATTTTCTTACCATGGTCATATGTGAAATATGGAATAAGGCAATGATTTTTTTCCTACGCAGCCAAGAATGGCGGACTTCATCATTGAGTGAAGAGGACCTCTGATAATGGGGTTATGGAATGTGTGATGCAGCACCATCTCTGTTACCTTTCTGAGGACCTAATTGGACTGGCCATTTTCAATGACTGCATCAGCCCCGGAGCAGAAGGTGGACATGGGAGATGGTAGAGGGGATGAAGCATTCTTTGATGACCAAGAATCCACCCCACCCCTATTCGAAGATTAATCAATCTCAACAGGCCACTTTCTGCCTTCTGCTCAGTGTGGTCAATGCAGCTCTTCAAAGGTCTCTTAGGCCAGCAACTGATCTTCCTTTAGCTGACTCTTGAAACATAGAATATGCACTTGTGTTTCAAGTGCGTGAAGAATCAGGTTGGTGTCCTGAAGGTCACAATCTACCTCACAGAATGAGAAATAGCCCTCATTCAATGCTTCTTCAACTGGACGAAGGACGAACAGCAAATCCAGTTCCTCTTGAAGCTTGTCCGCCTCCACATGAAAGCTGTCCCGAAAAGACGAAGGCTGAACTCAAGAAGAAGCTTTTAGAGTAGTAAGAAGAAAAGAAGCTCTTTGTTTTGCACAGGAAATCAGAAGCCCATGCACTGGTTACATTATTGCTAGAATAATGTTAATTAAATAAGTTCCTTTAGTTAATAAATTTTTGGTAATTAACTTTATATGGTAAATGCCCTGAATTAAGAAGATTTAAATCTGTAAGGACCCCCTAAAAGGGGTAAGTTATTTGTTAGTTTTGAACTTATCTATTTTATTATTTACCTGTTAGAAAAATTAGATTATTTAAATTTGTGATAACTCTTAATTTAGTTGAATTTTGTTGACTATGTTTCTGTGCAAGACAAAGGTTTCTTCACCTCTTCATGAAGTTTTCTGTTGTAAATTAATTAGCCTAAGTCCAACTTAAATTTATTATAATTTATCACAATAGATTTACATTATTAAATTTATAATCTTTGCCTCCATTTCATTATTAAATTTTCTTTAGAAGAATTCCAGTCTAGTCTTGGACTGAATAACCTCAAAAATTCATTCTCCAGTCTTTGGTCTATTTTGTCTAAAGACCAAAAAATCTCTGGTGTTTCTCCAATTGTAAATATTATTTTGTATAGTAGTTAGTTGTTAAATTTAATCTATTCTAACAACCCTGTTGTTATTACTAACCCAATTGCTAAAAAAAAAAAGAAATCTTAAGCTCTTGCCTCTTGGTTGCCTTCTCTTAAATCTGTCCTTTTCTCCCTGATTTCTCCAGTTCTGCATAACCTTTAATACTAAACTGTTCAAGCCTTTTTCCTTTGCACTCTTCTACTCTTTCTTTTCCTATTTCCTTTCTGAATACTCCTTTTCCTGAGTTGTCCTTTGGGCTGGATTTATGCCCCAGCCAAGAGACCATTTGAACAACTCCCCTATCACCTTATGTTCCGCTGACCCAATCTGAGCAGCAACAGTGCAACTTTCATGAAAATTTGGTAGAATCACTTTCATTTGACAAGGAACCAAAGCAGCCTGTGCTGGCTTGATACATTAATTTGATGTACTATTAATATAAGCCTGGGGCACTCTAATGGGCATCTTAGAAGCGTTGTTGAGAATTGACTTGTGAAGATGGAATAGGAGCGATCAAAAAAGGTTTGGAAAGATCATGTAAAATTGGATTAGGATGTGTTTTTAAGAGAAGATGCTGACAGGGTTAAGCAATTGGTATTATGTATGATGGATATAAATAGAGATGGATTGGGAGCTGTGCCTTGACACTTATTTCCCTGGAGGTAGCCTAACTACATTGGTACAGTCTTTTTTTTGCCTGAAAATATGGAATGGTTGCTTTGTGGTTAATGGGGCATAAATTGATGTTGATGCGTGTTGACCCTCCTGTATCTGATGGTTACAGTTGACAGGTGTTTAATCCTTTGCACAAGGAACCTTATTAGATGATGTCTGCAATTTTAGTAGGATTCTACCTCTCATTCAGGGTGCTTATTGTAGGAGCTAAGCACAGCTCTCATTGCAGGGACCGGTACAAGTAAGGAAGACATCGCTGTTATGCTGGCGCTTCCTTTGCCTCGCCTCTCATCTGACCAGAAGGATTCCCTTTCCCGGGCTAAAAAGTATGCCATGGAGCAGAGCATTCGGCTCGTTCTCATGAAACAGACACTTGCCCACCAACAGCAGGTGAGTTTTGCCTTTGGGGACATGAAAGAATTCCTTAAATCCAGGGGTGGGACCCCCCCATTAAATTGAGATTGTTAGAAAGCATTCAAAAGTATGATTTCTAGGTTTCACCTTGCTAAACCTCGCTGAGGGACCCTTCCCCGGTAGGATAATGGGTGCTGGTAAAGAACTGAACTGTAGGCGAGTTTTGCTTCTGGGACTATGAAAGGATTCCTCGAATCTAGAGGTGGGGGCCACCCATTAAATCGTGATTGTTAGAAAGCATCCAAAATTGTTCATCTCTAGGATTCAATATGGTGCTACCTTGCTAAACCTCAAGGAAACCTTTCCTGGTAGGATAATGGCTGCTGGTAGAGGAAGGTTTCTCCTAGGACCAAAAATAAGTCGGGGGGGGGGGGGTTCCTGTTTACATGTCCTCACTTCAACTTATTGTGCCATAAACTTTATCTAGATGGGCCCATTAATTTTCACTTTTTTTTTCATGATACTGTCCCTCCTTGCCCAAATAAGTCCCATCTTCTTTGCCTACTGAATGTTATTTACATTTAATTAAGTAATTTTTCTTTCCTCCCTATGATTCTTAATTGGCAAGTGGGAATATGGGGTGGCATAGGTATTGCTACAATTTCTTGCACTAGATGGAATGCCTCTCTTTGATCTGTGTTTATAATTTTTATGAGTGTGATTACAGCATATATAGTTGCCAAGGACTCTGTGTGCTTGTTTACCCTGGCTGGGGAGGGATGGAATGTTTCTCCTTCATGTATGGTAAGACTTGTAATGACTCTTCATCTCTTTCAGCAAGCCAAATCTCTGCAACGACATCAGGCGCTCGTTTTAATGTGTCGCGTTTATGTCGGGAGTATAAGTTTCGAGTTGAAAGAAGACACCATCCGACAAGCCTTCATTCCTTTTGGCCCCATTAAGTCTATAAATATGTCTTGGGACCCATTGACGCAAAAACACAAAGGGTAATAATAATGCTCGGTGTTGAAACCTATACTCATACTTTTAGATTATATAATGGCTTGAGCTGTTTTGGTGTGTTTTTAGGTGTCATGGTTTATTTACGATTTAGCATCACTCCCATTACACCCCAACAAGGCAGGGTAGTGTGGTATGGGGCAAAAAATAGGGTAAGGGTTTTTACCACATGGAATCCAAACCACCAGTATCTACCTTGTGTGGCAGCCGGTGTGGTGACCTGAATTGTCACTCTTACCAATGCTTTGCTACACCTGATATAGTTTGACATTCAAATCTGATGCTGTATTTCCTCTTTGGCAACTATGGTGTAACTGGCCTATAGATTGTGTGCCCTCCCTGCCTCAGCAAAGGTGGCAGGAGAGATCTGCCTTAATTGTAGTTCAGGTTTGGGGAGATTTTAATTACCATCCCGGTCCTAGGTAGTCTCCACCTTGGTTTAGGTTGATTTACTTAGACTTTGTATCAATGTTGCGAGTGTCTGACATGTGGTTATGTACATTGTAGAGTCATTTTAGGTTCAGGTGTTAGGCTGGTGTGGTATTTTTAATTCTTGATAAGAGGCCATTAGATTTTTTTTTTCAGGCTTTATGTTGGGTGTAATGGCATGAACCCTTAAATTGGTTGGTTTGTGTATAATGGAGGTTTGGTTGTGGGTGGGAGGTGGAAGGGTCAGGATTGATGTGAGGTGCCCAAGGAGAGTAAAGTACAGTGACTATATGCTTTATTACGAGGGGTATAAAGTCTATTCCTGCTCTCGACTTTCACTGATGATTGGAGAGACTTGGTAACAAGGCCCACCTTGACTGAATGGGTGATTCTCCCCTCCCCTCTCAGCACCCCGTCTGGCCCCAGATTAGCCTCTTATCCTTCTTTCATACAGCCTGTATTTCTCCCCTACTTCCTCACCTTCCCTACAACTTTCTCTGGTCAGCCTCTATTTTCTCAGGGTAGATGCTCACCTTCTTCTCAGCCAACTATCCCAGATCGGGGCTGATGGGACAATGTTCCTTAACCCCTGAGCTCCAGTTTGGGATGGTGTTTTTTTTAACAACCTGCTTCATCCCCACCCATACCTTCCTCACATCCCTTTTCGTTTTTTCTTCACAATATCAATTTTATGGCGCCTGCAACGTGGAAATGCCATGCTGAGGGACTGTCAGGCCAGCCACCAGGCAGAGGGGTGGTCTTGAATGGCGGCACCTGGCTCTGCCAGGTCCGTATGCACCCCTTGCAGGGCGGTTACTGCGAGGGGGTGATGAGCGTGTGCATCTTGTAGAGAAAATTAGGGTCACCTTGCCCAATGATGGAAATTTGAAAAAAAAAACAACTTTCCCTTTCCCCCTCACAATCAACGGAGCCGCCTTCAGGCAGCTCCACAGAAAAAAAATGGAGGTTCCCCACCCCCTGTGCTTTTGCAGGGAACCCCCAAATTTCTCTAACCAGAGAGGAGGCTTACTCCTTTCCTTCACCTACGGGTGTAGGGGACTCCCCATCACCCCCTTGTCTGGAAGTGCCTTCAAGCACCTCCCTTTTTCCAGCGGCAGTTCCCCCTTTACTTTCCAAGGGGACTGCCAAGAAAACCAGCAGGCAGCCCATAGCTGACTGCTCCCCCAATGAAGTGACTCGGGAGGGCAAACCCCCTTAGGGGGGAGAGGGAAACCAGGCCCCCTTCGGTCAGGACCTTGTCCATCTCGCATAAGGACCTTGCTGAGGCCGGTCCATCTGGCCTGGGGGCTCCTGCTGGCGGAGGGGAGAAGAGGGTTCATTCCCCACCATCCTCTCTGAAAAAAAAAAAGACTTGGACTCCTCGCCATCCGCAGGGGCTGCGGGGACAGATGGGTCTGCTACCATTTCGGTAAGCGAGCAAGCCAAGATCGGCACATCCAGCCCGTCGCCCCTTCCCCGGGTGCGGAGCCCCTGACTATGACAAAAAGTGCTAGAGTGCAGAGCGGAGCCTCGATTACATCCGGGGCCCCTCATTATTCAGAGATTACTCAGCGTTTTCGAGCCCGCTGGCTTCAAATGCTTCCTTGTTAGTCGCTCTACTGATAGCACCGTGTTGGCTAAGGGCAACATGATCCATCAGAGGACAGCTTTAGCTAGTGTGATTATTAGAGAGCCGAAGGTGACCTGTTTCTTGGACGGGAGCCTTCTGGCAAATGCAGCGGGTCCCTCCGAGGTGGCTAAGATAAGTGCTCTTCGGACACTTGATGGGACCCTGGTGAGTGTGAGGCTGCACTCTACCATGAACTTTGTGAAAGAAGTAGTTTATGCGAGGGAACTCGTGGACTACTCCATAGAAGATATCACTAGAGCTAGCCGACCATGGGGCGGTCAAGGTCGAGAGTGATGAAAAAACGGAGGGGTCTCGAGACCCACCCATACACCCTTCGTCACGTTCGACTGTGACAAGTTTCCTGAGTCGGTGTGTGCCATTTGGTACCGCTATCGCATGAAGGCATTCGCGCCACTGACGTAGAGGTGCTATTACTGTCACCGTCTCAGCTATACGAACTGCTCATGTAGGCGTGCAAAGTTGGGGTCACCCGAAGTCTGTAAATTGCTTCAAGTTCGCACACAGCAAGTCCAAATCGTGTCAATTGCGGAGAGCCGCACCCCGCTTCTTCGAAGCAATGTGGTGCATATCTCCTTAAGAAAGAAATCTTGGCCGTTCAGGCCCAGGATCGTCTCTCATTCCGTGAGCCTAAGGACTTGCTCCTGGCGTTCCTGGGACGTCTTGCGCCTCAATGCTTAGAAAGACACTCTCTGCTCCTGGCCAATCCAGGCCAACGACTACGGTTGTTTCCATGCCCATTCGGAGCCCTTCTACGGGTTCTACTCAACCCGGGCGCTCCCCTGGTAAAGCTGGCGGCACAAAGGGTTCACACCCAGCCCCGACTAAAACCAGGGCTTCCCCCAGCGTGCCGTTTCCTGTAAGGCAAAACGGCCATGCCCCAGAAGTTGGTCGCCAGGCCATCTTCCGAGGTTCCTAAAGTTGCCCCCCCAAAAGGAGTACAGGAACAAAGGAGCTTCGGCTCCTTCGCCCACGCCTAGTGATGGGATGGGTGGCTCGGGGACGGTGGATCCTCGAAAAGAGGGCCCCCTGCCTCCGAAGCCGCAACGCCCGCCTAAGGGTTCGAGGCTCGGGGAGGAAAAGACTCGCATGGCGAGCTCAACCTCCCCCAATAAGTCCTCGAAGGCGACAGCGCATTGTCCGGCCAGCAACACCTGGGGTTCTGCCTCCGGGAAACGTACAGCCATTCCTGTGAGCGTCTTCTGTTCGAAGAGGGTCCCCGCGTCTCCTCCGAGCTAGGCCTGGAAGGCATATTCCTTCAATGGAATTTCCGTGGACTCCAGGCCAACTGGGAGGAGCTGCGGAGGCTCATCTCGTCCCGGTACCCGTTAGCTATTTTTCTGCAGGAGACCATGCTAGACGCATGCCCCCTGTCCGCCCTTCCGGGGTGTAAGGGTTTTGCAACCCCACCACCACGAGATGGATGCGCGGTTTACTCCCGGCATGAAGTCTGCGTTCTTTTTTTCACTTTAGATAGCTCCTTTCAGGCAGTGGCTGTGCAGCTTCACCTGGATAGGAGGTATACTGTTATTTCCTGGTACATTCCACCGTCAATTGACTTCGACGCGGGGGATTTCCGCCGCGTCGTGGCACGGTTGCCGAGGCCCTTTCTCTTGCTTGAGATCTGAACAGCAGACAGTCTCTCTGGGGAGACTACTCAATGAATCCCAGGGGACAAGTCCTTGCCGATCTTATCGAAGAGCTTGAGATAGGTGTCCTAAATGTGGATGAGTTTACACATCACTGCCCGAGAACTTCTTCATTTTCTTGCCTTGATTTATCTCTGCTCCTCGGATGCACAGCCTGATTTTGATTGGGGGCGTGGTCGATGACCTCCATGGTAGTGATCACTTTCCCATTCAAATATCATTTTCAGGGTGGCTGCCGCCAGAGAGTCCACCTCGGTGGTGCTTGGCTCGGGCGCAGTGGCCTGCATTTCAGGAAATGACTGAATTCTCTATCTCAGTCGAGGAGTTTAGGTCGGTAGATGAGGCCGTTGAGTTCTTCTCCGGCAACTTCATCGCCGTGGGCCTGACTACTATTCCCAGAGCATCTGGCCGTTTTGCACGCCGAGTGTGAGATGGCCCTCAAACAGAAACGTTATGCCTACATGCGCTATAAGCGCCGCCCGAACGATTTCACTGTCGGCGAATTTCGTCGGGCTAGGGCTAGGTTCCGGTATATTTCGAAGCATGCCTGCCGCTCTTCTTGGCGGGTATACGCGTCTTCACTTAACGGGAAGACCCCTCTAGCAGAGGTGTGGAGGCGAGTCAAAAGGATTTGGGGCAAGTTCTCGCAGGAACCCCTCCCATTCTCCAGGAGAATTGTAGGGGAATTGTGTATTGTCTGCTCATCCTCTTCCTGGTGTTGGAGGCTTGCATGCCAAATTATGGGGGCAAAGGTTCTTATATCCAGTTTAAACATTTTAATTGCACACCTAGTCACCAGATGGGCTCCTAAAATAAATAATAATAAAAAAATTGATTGTACACCTGGTGCATTTTAAAATTTTGATCACACACATGGAGCCCACAAAGGAGTTGGTGTGCTTCAATGGTACTAAAACTACACACACTTGAGTGTAGTATCTCACCCTTAGCCAGATAGAATGCCCCCTTTCTTCACTCACATTTCATTCACAATATCATCCACCTCCTCCCCCTTGCTCAACTCTTTCTCTCCCAAACACTCCAAGTAATCAACCCACATTTTCTGCAGTCTTCCAACCCTTCTCACCCCTTGACACTCATTCTCACATTTTCTCTTTACACTTCTTATTCACAACCATTCTTTGTATATGTTCCATACCATTTCAGAATACTGTTGCAATATAAATGCTTCTTACTTACAATCCTTCCTCACTATCTACGTTTCTGACACCAAAACATCCCCACCCTCAAGTTGTCCATTTTCACTCACTTGAGATCCTTTGTGCTCTTTCCACACCACTCCTGGACACAAACACCCTTGCGCAGCTTCCTGGCACATTCCACACCTCTTACCATTCGATAAAGCTATAATCTCACCAGATACTATGCTCTCTTACCTTTCCTCACGATCCACCTGGTAGATAGCAACCTAGCTGTCAGTTGGTGATCTCTTAAGGAACCATCTCCATTCCATGCAACCATCAAATTTTCTTTGCGCTCCTCCACCTCCTTCAGGGATGTTTCTCTCTGTGTTGATGCCTGTTGTACTCATTTGATTCCCTCTTTTTCTTGGTCTTCCAGGTGGTCTTTTTCCTTGGGGGGGGATTCATAGTAGTGCTCTTTTGGGGTGCCTTTCTTCATTCATTCTCATTGTGTGGCCATACCACTACAATCTTCTTTTCTTAATGGGGTTCAATAAGGGTTCTACCCTTCACTTTGCTACCATTTAAAACCTTGTGGTGTCGATCTGCTTCATCTGTAGCACCCTCACTATCAATGCATCCTAGATACTTTGCACATGGGTCACCAAAAACTCGGATATATCACTCCAAGATACCATTACTCTATTCTGCATTCATTTTTAGATCATTCCTTTCTTTCGCACACCCTGTCAAAAGCTACAATGAAATTTCTAAATCCCCTCTCAATCTCACTTAGCAACATTGTCATCATCATCATATACCAACATAGAACCCATTCCTCATCAATCTCCCTTTTTTCATTCCTCAATACCCCATTCATAAAGATATACAGCAATGGCTACATCATACAACCTTGTGTTACACTCCTGTGTGTGTCAACCACTCACTCCAACCCTCTTTCACTCAACAGAAATAATCTTCAATTATTTACCACTTCACAATATCCGATTATTTACAACTTCATAGCCTCCAATTATTCACAATTTCACAACATTCAATTATTTACCACTTCATAGCATCCAATTATTTAACACTTCATAACATCCAATTATTTACCACTTCACAATACTGAATCATTTACCACCACATCATACAATTATTTACTACACAATATAATTTATTTACCACTTAACACTAATTATTTACCACTTCACAATGTACAATTATTTACCACTACAATATCTAATTAGTTAACAATCCACATGATCATCCAAATTATTTATTACACAATATCCAATTATTTACCACTTCACAACATCCAATTATTTACCACTACATAATATCCAATTATTTACCACTCTACACTGTCCAATTATTTACCACTTCATGAATTCTTATCTATACCATCACAATCTTTTTCCACAGCCATGGAACTAGCATATACTTCACCCTTCTTCTCTCTAGGTTTTTTTGTTTTTTCACAGCCATCTCGGAAAATACTCTCCCCCGCATCCTTGTTCATCACCTATCAAACTGTTATCCAAATATCTCCAATTAGAATTGTTCCATACCCTCCACCTACAACTCAACATATTTAATACTCCTGTAGTTCATGCATTCACCTACTGACCTTTATTCAACTGCCCAGTTACTAAACTCTTCCAACCCACATGGTAATGTTGTGTCTAGTGTGGACAACCTTTTTTGCAGCGGACATATGGAGGATTATGGGCCACAAACCCAACTTTGCTAGCATAGCCAGAGCTTTACCCCCCCCCCCCGCAATGTTCTCTTCAATTAAACCCAGCAGCCCTTGTCCATGCGGCTGCCACGATGAGTAGTCTTATCCAGAGGCCTCTCAAAGAGAAGGTGACATGGTAGTAGGCTCTGAGATGTTTGAGGGAAGGGCAGGCGAGGATGAGATGAGTGGCATCAGTTTGCAGTGGAGGGGGTGTAAAGGTCTAGTTTGTTTTGTATTTGTACATGGGGTGATGTCCTGATCTTAGGTGGGCTAGAGGGACTGGTCAGTGGGTGAGATGCGTTTGTAGGAGGTGTGGTGGGAGTACGGTGCCGAATGCTTTGCTGATGTCATTTGCTTCCTTCATTGTGCATAGCAAAGGACAATTTGAGTTGAAACATTGAAGGATGTGATTTTTAGGGAGGTCAGTAGTGTGGTTGTGGAGTGTTCTCTGAAACTGTCTTGGGTGTGGAAGAGGTGTGATTGGTTATTTCCAATGGTTGAGAAGAGTAAGCTGGGTCTGTATGAAGTGGGTAAGTTTGTTGTCTTCTTTGGTTTGATGATAGGGAGAATGTACACGTTTCCAGGTTCCGGTATCTTTTGGAGATGTTTCTTGCAAACTTGGTGGACTGTGTTGGTAAAGTGTGAGAGGGCCTGGTAGAAGGAAAGTGCATTTTCTATTTTGTTAGAGCTGTAGTTAAGTTAGGATGAGAATTGGGAGATGGTCAGAATGTAGTGTTTAGAAGGTTTGTCAAGTAGTTCTGGTGAGGAGCAGCATGTCAGGTGAGCTCGGGTTCTGGTTGTGTTGGAGCGTCCCTTGTTGGCTGGTTCTGTTGTTGATGTTCAGTGAGTGTAGCTGTTTGATGGTGGGCATTGAAATTGTCCCCTTAGAAGAGGTTTGTGAATTATGATAGTGGGGTGAGTTTTGGTGAGAAGCTTGCTGGGCAGTGTTTGGGATGTAGTAGGTGGATGTATATGTTTATGATAGAGGTGGTTTTGTTATTTTGATGGGTTTTGTTTGTAGTTTTATGCTGTGATAATTTTGAGGGAGGGTTTTTGTTTGTCTGGTAGTTTTGATGAATGGTATGTCTTTGCACATTAGGTTGAACATGCTGTGTTACACTGGATTTACATGTTTAGCTGTGGAAGGGTTTGAGGTGGGTGTGGTGGAGGTAGATTGGGATTCCTGTATCAGGGTGATGTGTATGTTGTGTTCATAAGGGTTTGTTTTTTTATGGCATCTATGTTGAGTTAGTGGATTGTGAGAGGGATCTGTGTAGATATCGAGTGATTGAGGGTAGTGGTGCCATTTGTTGCATGAAATGGGAAGGATGAAGGCTTGGGAGCGGCGTGTTTGTTGGTTACAGTTGGCTGGGTGGGGGTGGTGCAAGGTTCTGTTCTATCTCCGGATAGGAGAAGGGTGGTTGCTGGGGTGGCTCGGACATGATTGGAAAGGAAAAGAGGATTGTATAAGAGATGGGTGGTTGCTGGGGTGGCTCGGACATGATTGGAAAGGAAAAGAGGATTGTATAAGAGATGGGTGGATACTTCCAGGCCCACCCGCTGTATGGCAAACGGCTTGAGGCTGCATCCCTTTTCAGGGATTGGGTGTGGTGATATCTTTGCTGGTTGCGAGCATCACCATTGAAATTGGCGGGGGGGGGGTTATGCTCTTTCAATCTACCCTCATCTCTCAACCAAGCAAATGACCATTGCGTCGATATTCAGTGAGCCCCAATGCCTACAGGAGGATATGTAGCTAATATATCTTCCGCACATTTTCTGCATGTTACAGCCTCTTGGGTATTGTGCTTTGAATTTGCAGGTGGGGGTGGGGGCAAACACTACTTTCCTTGTCCTCAGGTACCTGCCCTTTCAAATGCCTTGCAACACAGCCATCACCACTTTTTAGCATCTCAACAACAATATCATCTATACTCTGAGACTGCCTTCCCATTTTCAGACATTTCACAACGCTTACCTATATTACACCTGTGAAGTCAATCATGTATATACCTATATTTGCACCATTTTCCATATCCACATCTACTTAGGACCTATTTGTAAAAAAGGCCATTCTTGTCCTTGATATTCACACGGCTCTTCTTCACTACCCATTCCCATCAGGATCTTCATTCATCTTCCTGTTCCCATCAGGATCCTCATTTATATTCCTGTTCCCTTCAGGATCCTCATTCACCTTCCTGTTTTCATTGGGATCTTCCCGTTTCTAATGGGATCCTCATTCACCTTCCTGTTTCCATCAGGATCCTCATTCACCTTCCTGTTTCCATCAGGATCCTCATTCACCTTCCTGTTTATATTAGGATCCTCATTCACCTTCCTGTTTCCATTGGGATCCTCATTCATCTTGTTCCCATTAGAATCCTCATTCACCTTCCTGTTTTCATCAGGATCCTCATTCATCTTGTGCCCATTAGAATCCTCATTCACCTACCTGTTTCCATCAGGATCTTCATTCATCTTCTTGTTTCCATCAGGATCCTCATTTATATTCCTGTTCCCCTCAGGATCCTCATTCTCCTGTTTTCATTGGGATCCTCATTCACCTTCCTGTTTCCATCAGGATCCTCATTCACCTTCCTGTTTCCATCAGGATTCTCATTCATCCTGTTTCCATTTGGATCCTCATTCACCTTCCTGTTTCTATTAGAATCTTCATTCATCTTCCTTTTCTTATCAGGGTCTTCATTCACTTTCCTGTTTCCATCAGGATCTTCATTTATATTCCTGTTCCCTTCAGGATCCTCATTCATCTTCCTGTTTTCATCTGGGCAGTTGCCAGATGGGCTCTATAAAATTTTTAAAAAAATCCTGTTTTCATCGGGATCTTCCTGTTTCTAATGGGATCCTCATTCACCTTCCTGTTTTCATCAGGGTCCTCATTCACCTTTCTGTTTCCATCATCATCCTCATTCACCATCCTGTTTCCATCCAAATCCTCATTTATATTCCTGTTCCCTTCAGGATCCTCATTCATCTTCCTGTTTCTAATGTATCCTCATTCACCTTCCTGTTTTCATCAGGATCCTCATTCACCTTCCTGTTTCCATTAGGATCCTCATTCATCTTCCTTTTCTTATCAGGATCTTCATTCACCCTGTTCCATCAGGATCTTCATTCACCTTCCTGTTTCCATTAGGATCCTCGTTCACCTTCCTGTTTCCATCAGGATCCTCATTCACCTTCCTGTTTCCATTAGGATCCTCATTCGCCTTGTTCCCATTAGGATCCTCATTCATCTTCCTTTTCTTATCAGGATCTTCATTCACCTTCCTGTTTCCATCAGGATCCTAATTCATCTTCCTGTTTCCATCAGGATCCTAATTCACCTTCCTGTTTCCATCAGGATCCTAATTCACCTTCCTATTTCCATCAGGATCCTCATTCACCTTCCTGTTTCCATCAGGATCCTAATTCACCTTCCTGTTTCCATCAGGATCTCATTCATCTTCCTTTTATTAGGATCCTCACGTTTCTGTTCCTATTAGGATCCTCATTCTTCTTCCTCTTCCAATCATGTTCCTCATTTATCTTCCTGTTCCCATAGTATCCTCATTCATCTTGTTACTGATGGGATCCTCATTCATTTTCCTGTTCCCAATGGAATCCTCATTCATCTCCGTTCCAATCAGGATCCTCATTCATCTTCCTGTTCCTATCAGGATCCTCATTCATCTCCGTTCCAATTAGGATCCTCATTTATCTTCCTGTTCCTATCAGGATCCTCATTTAATCTTCTAGTTCCTAATGGGATCCTCATTCATCTTCCTGTTCCCATAAGGATCCTCATCTTCCTGTTCCCATAGAGTCCTCATTCATCTTGTTACTAATCGGATTCTCATCACCTTCCTGTTCCCAATGGGATCATCATTTTTTCTATGTTCAAATATTTCATTAATATTTCACTTTTCCTTTCATCTCCGTTTCACTGCATTCAACTACATCTCCCAGATATTATTGACACTTAAGCATTTTTACTTTCTTACATATTTCATGCCCTCATTCCCACATTTTACTTCCTCTTTCCAGTTCTAGCACATCCACAGCCATTTTGGTATCTGCTACTACTTTGTTAATTTGTTTCACATTTGCATATTATACAATTGCACTCATTTGTTCTCCTACTTTTTTTGTGTTCTCTCACACTCTTTGCCTTTCTCTGTGATTAATTATAATTAACCTTTCTTCTCTACCCTCTTTATCATTGCACCAACCAGCTTAAACTGGCAACCACACTCATGTGACAATTTCCCATGCTCATACCTCTGTGGTATAATTGACTTTTTGGATGTTAACACATTACCACTTTACTGATCTCTTTTACAGACTTAACGTGGAAGATGCATTCATTGGGTTTTCCTTAAATTAAAAAAAAAATAATTGCAGGATAGATTTTGTGAATGTTTTTTTTATTGTTTTTTTTTTCAGGTTTGCATTTGTGGAGTACGAGATGCCTGAAGCTGCACAACTTGCGTTGGAACAGATGAATGGTGTTATGATTGGCGGAAGGAATATCAAAGTGGGGCGGCCATCAAATATGCCGCAGGTGAGATTCTTGATTGCTTCTTTTTTTTTCTCTTCATGCCACTACACACATGGACAACTAGGTGTTTTGGTCCTAATTCCATAATCCCTCTGATTCATAGAAGCTAAATTCTATCACCCCTCCCTTATATTTTGCTAAATAGTTCAGTCAGGCTCCCATCACATGACTTTAAGGTACTATGACCTTCATTGATATGATTATTGGATTCTTTCCTCCTGTGAAGGAATGGCACGATCACTGGTATGTGTGCCAAGGCACCTTTTAACCAATCAATTAATCCTCCTGTATTTTATTGCCCCCCTTGTGATATCAATTTAGCTAAATTCTCAATGGCGAGGTTAACTTTTAAACAAATACAAAGCAATTCATCCAATTTTAGACTCACTCTCTTTCCTTATTCACATTTTATTTCTACTTTATGACTGAAGACCTTTTTTTGATGTAGCAGTTGATAGCTTAGGGGTATTGCTCAGTCATGATACACTTTTATCAAATATTGCTTCCTTTTTTTTTTCTCTGCACGAATAAACCAAGCTCTGTTCCAGTGATTTGATCAGCAATGAATCATTCTCATTTTTTAGTAAAAATGCAACTATCTGTATATAGCTAGGTGCTTTCATTTCTGTGCAATTTCTCTTGACTCATTTATTTTCTTCTCTTTTTTTTTTTTTTTGGTTTTGCTCGAATTAATATGGTGAAGCAGTCTTAATAAAAAGAATATGATATTCCCAATGGGAACTTTAATGCTGGGGTTGGAATGCCTCTGATTTCATGAACTTTACTTTGTCCCTTTGTTATCTCATCCTCAGCTCATCCCTCAGTCTCCCTCAAGCCATCCTATCGTAAGTAGCTTCATATTCCTCACGCGGTTTGCCTACCAAAATGTTCCGTTTCTTGTGCGGTTCAACTCTTTTTACTGAGCTCCTGAGGGTTGGCATGACCAGCTGGCAGGCCAGGCGAGCCAACTTTGGAAGAGCCCTCGCGTGGGAGGAAGTTTGTATGTTCGGGTGCCCCATCTATTTGGTACAAACTTGAAAGGTTTTGAAATGCGAGCTTACTAGCCCCAGCATTAAAGCTTGAGGTTTCCTATTGTTTTCTTGTTTTAGCAAGTGGTTTTTTTTCAGCTTTTGCCCATTCTTTCCCTGAGTGAATTTGCTACGGTTTGGATTACCTTAGCTTTTTCTTTGTCCCTTGTCTAAGGAAAATCCTCGAAGGGGGAGTGAAGCTCATCGCTCGTTTTGAAGAGGGTTGTTATTTGCCTGGAGAAGTTATGTTTGCTTTTAACTAAATTGTATCTCTATTGGAAGATGTACATAAGTAGTATCTCATTTTTTTTTTTTAAAGGTAGTTTGGTTTTTTAAGAAGTTTCTGTGTGTCTAGTTGTGAAGGGAACTTTGAGTTTTAGTTCGCAGGTGAAGGGTACTAGTGTCTTTGTGTGTTAATTAGATCTTGATTTGTGGAAGGTTTGTCCAATTTAAGAGAGAGTTTTCCTTTTGCTACTATAATGAAAATGCTGTGATTTCTTGTGTATAGGGGGACTATCTACATGAGTATGTATCCACACATTTTAATCATGCATGCATAGAAACCAAGGACATAAAGTATAATTTAGATCAAATAATTTGCTTTTCAAATTAGCTCATTTTATCACTTAGCCTCGGCTTTGTTGGTTTCATGAAATACTTTGCGCCTTAATTACTACAGAACAAATCCATGGCCTTCTTAAGGAAGTAACAAAAGCTTTGGTTTCCACACTCATTCATCTAGCCTTACATTATTCTAGCTCCACCCAGTGTGAAATAATCTTTGTTGTTATAATTTTTTGCTTCTTTTTATTCTAGATGCATTCATTATGGTGGATGTCAGATTATTTGCATGATTCTAAGTTTTAGCCTTTTTTTATATATATATTATCTATTAGTTGAGTGATTTGAAAGTACCGAGAGTGTTATCTTTTGAGATAATAAAAGGCTCTTACAATGTTTGCTTTGGGTGGTTAAATAAGGCTATAATGGATGCTCGGGGTAGCTAAATAAGGATCTTTATAATGGATGCTTGGTGTGGTTAAATAAGGCTCTTAGTAATGCATGTTTAGAGTGGCTAAATATGATGTTACTAATTAAGGCTTGGGGTGGCTAAATAAGGCTCTTCATAATGAAGGATTGGGGTGGCTAAATAAGGCTCTTCATAATGAAAGCTTGGAGTGGCTAATTAAGGCTGTTCATAATGGATGCTTGGAGTGGTTAAATAAGGCTCTTCATAATGAAAGCTTCGGGTGGCTAATTAAGGCTCTTTATAATGAAGGCTTGGGGTGGCTAAATAAGGCTGTTCATAATGGATGCTTGGGGTGGTTAAATAAGGCTCTTCATAATGAAAGCTTGGGGTGGCTAATTAAGGCTCTTTATAATGAAGGCTCGGGGTGGCTAAATAAGGCTCTTCATAATGAAGGATTGGAGTGGCTAATTAGGGCTGTTCATAATGGATGCTTGGAGTGGTTAAATAAGGCTCTTCATAATGAAAGCTTCGGGTGGCTAATTAAGGCTCTTTATAATGAAGGCTTGGGGTGGCTAAATAAGGCTCTTCATAATGAAGGATTGGGGTGGCTAAATAAGGCTGTTCATAATGGATGCTTGGGGTGGTTAAATATGGCTCTTCATAATGAAAGCTTGGGGTGGCTAATTAAGGCTTCAGGTGGTTAAATAAGGCTCTTCGTAATGAAGGCTTGGGGTGGATAAATAAGGCTCTTCATAATGAAAGCTTGGAGTGGCTAATTAAGGCTCTTCGTAATGAAAGCTTGCGGTGGCTAATTAAGGCTTCAGGTGGTTAATGAAGGCTCTTCATAATGGATGCTTGGGGTGGATAAATAAGGCTCTTCATAATGGATGCTTGGGGTGGTTAAATAAGGCTCTTCATAATGAAAGCTTGGGGTGGCTAAATAAGGGCATTATTAAGTAAGGCTTCAGGTGGCTAAATAAAGCTGTTCATACTGGTCTTGGGGTGGCTAAATGAGGCTGTTCATAATGGATGCTTGGGGTGGCCCCAAACCTTTGCTTAGAAGTGTATTTTTTTAATATGGTTAATATGATAGGTCATCATTAACCACTTTCCCTCAATACGAGGTCGGGGCACTCAAACCCGACTCTAACTACCCCCACCCCCCATCCCTTCTATGCAGTCTATCTATGAATAGCTCCTTAATGAATTTTGCGTTGTGTTAGAAACCTGTGAATTTGAAAGGAGGTTGGGTATTATAGATAATGAATGAGAATGTTAATAGGTGGGATACTCATGTTGGATGAATGTGTGACAATTGCTTGTCAAGTGAATATGCATATAAGTGTTCCAGTGTGCGAAGGCTTGACAGATTACTTAAAGGTGTATTTTGTGGAGTTGTTTGGGAAAACAGATAAGGGATGGTTTTGTGTATGATTTGGTGCTTGGATGAAGCTTCTACTTAAGAGAGGAGCCCTGACTGCATGAAATATTCCCCCACATAGATCTCCATCACTATGATGGGCTATTTAGTGTGGGCAGCATAGTTGGCTCTGTTTTTAGTTGTATTTAAATGCCTGCTTATGTTCTAGTAGCCTTGGCGTATGTTGAATTATTTTAAGTTGTTTCTTTACCATGAATCCCTCTCGAGCCTCTAGCGCCCAAATTAGTTTGCTCATGGGTATCTTCAACGCATTTTTATTTCACTTTCTATACCGATTTTATTTAGAAAAAAAAATCAGGTAAGTTTCATTTTGTTTGGTTTTGCTATTTTTGTTTATATATTTATTTATATTTATATATATATATATATATATATATATATATATATATATATATATATATATATATATATATATATATATATATATATGAATAACGTTACAGCCACAAGGAAAATGAAACAAGGGAGAACTGCGAGGCCTTTCGACTAATGGTCCTTTACTAAGCAGACTCGCAGTTCTCCGTTGTTTCATTTTCCTCGTCGCTGTAACGTTATTCATAAATTCCTCACGTTCCTTATTTTCGTGATTCAGTTATACATATATATATATATATATATATATATATATATATATATATATATATATATATACGAGCGGCGGTCAATAAGTTTTGCGAATCAGTAGGGGAAAACAAAGAAAGGGGGATGGCTTTTTGTTATAGGTGTTAGGACAAGTTATTTGCAAGTCAGGACCTGCAGCCGCACGCTCCTGCCTCGTCTATTTAAGAAGCAGTAGCTGATCGCAGATCGTCAGTCACAAATTTTTCAACAATGGAGAAGGTTGAGCACCGCGCACTGATCAAATTTTGGACCAAGGAAGGCAAGAATGCAAAAGAGATCCATGAACGCATGGTTGCAGTGTACACCGACACCGCCCCTTCCTATGCAACCATTGCTCGCTGGAATAGGGAGTTCTGCCATGGTCGTGAGTCCCTTGAAGATAACCCCCGTCCAGGACGCCCGTCAGACGTGACCAACGAGGACAATGTGGCTCGTGTGGAGAGGAGGATCCTCGAAAATCGACGAGTGAAGGTCGAAGAAATCGAGCGAGAACCTGAATATCACATGGAAGTGTTATCAACATCATTTACGACAATTTGGCCATGACCAAGGTCTCTGCCCGTTGGGTCCCTAGAAACCTCACGCCCCATGATCGACTTCAACGTCGTCAAAGTCCACAAGGCCAGAGTTGCACAAGCTGCCCTGCACGAGTGCGGATTCGAAGAGCTCAACCATCCCCCCTACAGTCCAGATCTGGCCCCTAGCGACTACTTTATATTCAGCCAGCTCAAGGCTGCACTGCGTGGACGCCGGTTTGGGGACGATGAAGATGTCCAGCTCGCCTTCAGGAGTGGATTGAACAGCAGTCGGCAGATTTCTGGTTGTCGTGAATTCGATGCCTCAGGGACAAGTGGCGCAAGTGCATTGAAGTCGAGGGTAGTTATATTGAAAAATAATAAAACACTTTTCCTCATATCAGAATTCCAAAACTTATTAACGCCCCTCGTATATATATTAGGGTGGGTAAACAAAATATGTTTGAAATCTGTTACGGCACCCAAGAATTATTGTGAGGAATAACAAGGAAATAAATCACAAAAAGTTTCATGTGAATCTTTTAAGATTTAGGGGTCACACGGGGTAGTTGATTTTTCGAGACCATACAAGTGTTCATTTCTCAAGCTTTTGTATTCACATCAACTATAAATGCCACAGAAACGAAACTATTTGCTCTGAAGTGAGGTAAATAACTCTTCTAGGAACATTTCACGATACAGTAGTGTATATGGGAGGAATATTACTGATACTATACAAGGAACACTTAGGAACAGGGATAGCAATGGCACATTTCCTGGACTTTCTTCAAAATAAAACTGAAAATGGCTGAAATAACGATTGAAATGATTTGTATATTCTTCTGTAAGATCAGTTAGGGTTCAGGTTCAGCCGTCGGTCGCGCTCGACAGCTTGCAGGAGAGCTTGTCGATCGCTCTCGTCCTTGGTGAGGATCTGGGAATAATCAGTGATCAGTTTGATCGCCCGTTCCGCTGCATCATTGGTCACTGCCAGATGGTGGACGGTCTCCTTTCCCTGGTTGTACGGCTCGTTTTCCTTCCTAACTGAGCACAGGAGATTGGAGAAATGAGGCATCCAACTTCAGTGCCGTGAAGGAGAAAAGTGACTGCTTGGTGACAAGGTCACTCAAAGTCACTGAAGAAGGATCTTGGGCCGCTGTCGCTCATCGCTTCTTGTGGCTGAACAAGGCAAGGCCGACGAGGTCCGTCCCCAAGTACCAAAAGTGCTGCTTGAAGGTCTTCACCGTGGTCAACTTGACCTTGTCATCCGCTGCTGCAAGCTACTGCATGATCTTGAGCCTTTTCGGAGGAGAAGCAGAAGCAGTGGCATTTCCCCGAGCAGGAGAGTTGGTGGCGGACAAAGTTGATGAAGAAGCAGTGGTGTAACTCACGCTCGCCAACTCAACCATCTCTTCCCTCTCATGTTTCCTAGCAAGGCTTTCCTTGTCAAGAGTACTCATGACCATTTTCCTCTGCCCCTTTGGTTGTCAAGGAAGTTCTTGTCCTCCTGGTTAAGGTGGATCATGGAGGAAGAAGTGGCAGGGGCTGCGATGTCGAACAGTGATGACAAATATCCCTGGAGGAGGGCGTCAGAGACCTTGTCCCCCTTGGATTGACGTTTTTTCGCCTTCTTACGGACTTCGTACTTCCCCACGAGGGTTTCCAGTTTTTTCATGATTGATCACAGCGGGACAACACAAATTTGGGCACGTTCCCAAACTTTGATGACTTCGTCGATGACAGCTTTTCGATTGTCCTTGCTGTTCGATCCATGACAGAAGAGTCGCCGTAGAACATCCCCTGTTGGAAGGACAATCTGGCGAAAGCTTCAAGAGGCTGTCCAAACAAAAACAGCTCAGTCTCTTTCCGAGTTGAACTCGCCATTTAGACCTGAGGAGAAAATGAGGATGTTTTTAGCTTAGTTTTGGGTCTGACTATAAAGAGCTATATAACAGCAAGAACTACGTCGGGTTATGCACAAAACGAGTTGACTTCACCAAGAAGTATATCTAAAGGCATAGCGTCCACAACACAGTGTATAGTAGGTACGCTATGCTAAGGGAAAGCAAACCAAACTTTTGATCACTCAGTGCGACCCCTCAACATGCTTTGATTTGGATGAAACTCCGGATTTGGGAGTTTCTCATAAAGCCTCACAATAATTCATGAGTGCAGAAACAAAAAGTTCACTTTGAAATTTTTACTATATATCTGTAACCCACCTTAATATATATTTATATATACAATACATACACAAATAGCATGTGGCCTTAAGGTTCTGGGTTTGTTTTTGTTTTTTTTACCCACTGTCCCTTAATTTGGACATAAAAATCTGTATATTACTTGCATTTCATGTATTGTATTTGTTTTAATCTATCATAATTTACATAAAATAGTAATGTGGCTATCACTGGCTTAAGGATTGTCCTGCATTTAGCAAAATTTGTTACCGTTTAGAATGTTTCAAATTCTGCAATTATTTATGATCAACTGAATGCAGTCAGGGGAGGGACACTGGTTGTTTTTAGTGTTTTTTACCACCAATCTGTATTTTTTTTTCTTTTACCACCATCTGTGCTCATTTAATGGAGTTTTTACCTTCAATATGCATTCTTTGGGTCTGTTTTTACCACCGTCTGCACTGCTAAAATCCTTCTTATTTTGCTTTAAGGGATCTACTGATTAAGGTGGGCTTCAAACCACAGGTATCTACAGTGTATGTCCAACCACTGTAGAGTCTGGACTCCATCTGGCGACTTAGCACCCCAATGTATCTTAACTTTGCTATATTGACAAGGGGTATTTCCTCTAGGCTTAGCCGTTGGTGAACATGTATGACAAATAGTTTCCTATGGGGAGATGAGTTTGATTCTGTCTTGTAAGAACGAGTTCCATTGTGTGGCCAGTCTAGATTCTAGAGATATTCCCACCTTTCCAGGCCAGTGGCCTCTATCTGTGCTTAGTTGCCTTTTGTGATGGCGGCATGGGTATTCTTCATGCCCATGAACCTAATAATAATAGATATTTTTGTATAATAGACTGCAGGATAACAACTAAGAAAAGGCTTGACTCTCTTGTAAAGGTCTCCCCCTCCCCTATTTTTAATTTAAAAGTAGCAAGAATACCAATGGGGGCATTCCGCCAGGTAGTTTAAGAAAGGAGTGAAAATGCAGATCCTCATCCTCCTGTAGGACCCGGCTGGGGGTGGGGGTGGGGTGTTACACAAGCTGCATTTGAGTCAATTAATATTAATTGCAACTCCCCATCCCCCTTACCTTTCTGCAGGGTATTTTGAGCATATAATGAAACCAACACAATGACTAGTTTGACAATCATGGGTGCACCTAATGGCATCAGGGCATTTTTAGTTAAATTTAAAAGGGTAAAACCAACAAGGGCATTTTTGGAAGATAGTATGTAAGTAGAGATCTGGAATGAAAATGGTGAAATTGTGTAAAAGATAATATAGCTGCAGAAAATGTGGCCAAGAGGGTGCTCATAATCAGTCCATCCACAACAAGGATGCCCTTGTTTCACTTTCCCATGGGGTGGGTCTTCTTAGCAGGTACCAAAGGGGTGGGGAAGCAATAGCAGGTAGAGATGATTTTGCATCCTTGGCACTCGGTTGAGTGAAGTAGACAGGTAAGAGGGGGCAAGGATTCTCCCTTTTAGGGTCTTATATTTTAGGCATTTTAGCACCTCATTTTCAATTGGGGATGAAATTGTAGAAATTCATCCAAAGATCTAAATGACAATTGCTGGTAAGCCCCTTTGGCTAACAGGGAACCACTCCGGCCCCAGGGAGGATCACCTATTCCGTTGGGTGTGCGGTTGGTGCTATTTGAGAACTTGTGCCTAATCCAGGATAGAAGGATGATGTGTGTGCCTGAAGATGGGAGAGGAAGATACCTTGTGATTGGCTGTGCTGATGATGTACATGGCTAGAACTCTTCATGTGTGTCTCCCAGATTTGATGCAGACTACAGCTTAGCCAAGTGGAGACACCAACCTCTTGACTAGAGTGAAGTTAAGCTTCATCGGGTGTGGTAAGTAACTGGATGGAGTCTTGGCTGTCATATCCAGTAGTGACAGGTGGTTCAGATTTCGGGTTAAAACTAGGCCCCTAATGAGAAATAAAAAGTGTATATTGGTAGTTAAATCCATGAGGTCAATTGGGTTGTAAACCACTACTGAAAGTGCAGATAGGTGGTAAAATCACTACTAAGAGTGCATGTGTAGCAAATATGTAAATGTGTGATAAAATCATGAGCACAGGTGTACCAAAAGTGCATATGGGTAGTAAAATCACTAATGAAGTTGAGTGTGCATGTGTACCGAAAGTGCAGATGGGTGTTACAATCTGCTGAAAGTGCAGGTAGGTAGTATAAAATATATCATGTTTAGTGTTAAAAGGCGTACCAAGAGTGCAGTTAGGTGGTAAACTGCTTCCAAATCCATTTTTAGAAGCAATGCACTGCCATAATGGTGGCCACGGCTCCCTACAAGTGATGAAATTGCATATGTCTTATCCTGTTTTATTTAATCTAAACCCCCTTGTCTTATTTATTAACCTGTAACTTCCTTTGTAGGTTTTGTGTCTCTGTAAATTATTTTGCTTAAGTGGCAATATTGAGAGAGAACTTTCCTTTTCCAGGAAGGGAATTTGGGGGTTTATGTCCTTATGGAAACATCAGGCACCCTGAAGAACTAGGTTGGGGATTTTGGCTTATGCCATTGTTCCTCATTTCTTCTCCCCTACCTGGGGGAGGTGTATATCCCCCTCAGTTATAACCACTCAAAGTGTTTGTGATTGTTTTAGTTCCCTAGGTAGGCTGGGTTTGTAACCCCCAGAGCAGCTTCTTAAATGAATTATGTGTTAAATTGTGTCTTGTTCCTAAGGCACCAGTGAATCTCCTGTTAAATATTTAAAATAGTGTTCATGGATTTTAAGTTTTTCATGGAGACTGCATTAGAGCCTTGCTGAGGTTGTGTGCTTCTTCTGGGTCAGGAGACAGCATTAGATCCTTGCTGAGGTGATATGTGTTGTGAGAGGTATGGTGGAATGTATGAGGTTTGCACCTTGAGATCGCATGGACTTCTGTATTATATGTAATATGGTTGTGGTTTGGGTAATTTTTACATTAGCAACTTGGGCATTTTTTTCATTTCATTCCATAATGCTTTGTCCTTTATTTCAAAATCTTTCATTGTACTACTTGTTCCTGAGGGCCAGCGGTGGGATATGTCAGGGGTGCAACCCCTCCCTCACACATAATGGTAACCCATAGACAGCTCAAAACTGGCTTCCAGTAACCAAACATTTTATTTTTATTCTTCCTGATGTTCACTCCAACAAAAATGGCACCTTCATGTGCGGATGAATGGAAGATGAAACATGATATCATCCAATTTAGAAGGAAACACAACAACAACGCCTCCGTCACTAATGTGAAAAATGACCATTGTTTGATTCCTCTGCGGAGTATACACTCAATGTCTTGCATATATTTCTAGTAATGTGCTATGGGTCTTGGATGTACATTGTACATGCAAGGATTAGTTAATCAGGTTGTGTGTGGTTCTGAGAAATAATTGCTCTGGAGGTGGAACTGTTTTATGGGCATTTATATTTTGGTGTTTTTGCAAGATTAGGTAATGTTTGGGGTTGCTTTGGGAGATGCTATTTTTATTTTAGCCATACCATTCCTATGAACTGTTCTGAGTTTATTGGGTTCCTTTATTACTGGCTACTTTGTTGAATCCAGTAGGAAGCATCTGTATGGGTTGATTTTATTGGGTACTGTCCTTTGATTTTGAAAAGGCTGCAAAGGAGAGGGGTGGTATGAGTTTTGTATGTCCCCCCTGTGCTTTCTCTCTAATCTCAGCCGCATCCACATTTTGAGGTTGGCACTCCTTTGACCACTGCACCTCCCTTCTCATCGATCACCACACACAGGCTTTCACTCTTTAACCTCTCCATCTGGTTCAACCTTCTTCACCGGCCACATTTCACTCGTACAACTCCCCTTCATCATCTGCATACTAGCTTTTCTTCTCATTGACCCTATCCCACCCACCCAGAAACTCGCGCTCTGGCTCTGCTCCCATGCTGCATCTGCGATGTGCTTTCTCTGCTTCAAGCATGTTAATGATCTGTTTAATGTCTATGCAGATTTTTGACATCATGAATAAAAAGTGTGGTTGAAGAATTGGTGCGAGTGCACTATCCAATATTGCTGATGCGGCTCTTAATAGCAACCCCCCCCTCCCCTGCACACTTATATGTAATATCCACTTGCTTGACATTCCACTTCATTCACAAAATCAACCCACCTTTTATGCAGTTTCCAATCCCTTTACCCACACCCTACCACCTTTGGGTATTTTATTTACAAGTCTATTTGTACACATTCTCATTATGTGTCCATACCCCCTCAGAGCACTGATACAACCTCATTCGCACCATAAACATTTCTACCTAGTTGTTTCTCACTCACTCTAATCTACACCCACCAAGCATCCCTCTCAACTTGTTCATTTGCTTGTGCTTTCACTCACCCCCACAGAGGTTTAACCCTGTGTTGCCTGACATCAGGGTAAATTAGGGAAGCCCTCTCAAATTGGGTTGACTTCAACTGTGACAGAACCTGGGGAAGTTATTGGTATGCTTTGCCCTAGCTCCCTCTCAGTCAAGGGGAGAATTTTTTTTTATATATATATATATAAATATAATTGACTTATGACTATCCTTTTGTCTACCTGCACTTGGTACCAGGAGGAGACTGTTCTCACCTGGACAGAGTGCAAATTTGAAAAACTCCATCACTGGATTGAATTGAATTTTTTCACAGAGCATGGGGAAGTTGTTGGTGCGCTTCCTCCTCCTCAGCATTCCTTTTTCTCTTTGATGATCCCCTCAACCATTGCCTAGGTTTAAGGACCTGACCAGCTACCTTATGCTGTGTCAAAAGAGAAGCTTTTCAACCTCTATAAACAACACCATGAGGTTGCAAGAGACCAGACCTTGAGGGGACCTGGGCATTGGGGCATGAATAATGGGAAGATCGGTTTTGACCCAATAAGCCCTTCCCTGCCAGTAATGGGCTGACTGCCTCCCTCCCTGTGGCCGTTCCCAAGTGTATAAGGTGTACTATTTATTGGAGGATGGTCTTTACTGCCTCATTGGCTCCAAGACCAACTAAAAGTCCCTGGGTCTGCGACAACCGATCTTCAGATCCTGGCTCCCCTGTTGAGGATTACTATGCCCTACTAAGGATATCCACCCTGCCTCTCTCGCTGCCCAGTAGGAATCTGCAACCTTTTGAGAATGACTGGCCACTAGCTAACTTTGGGTCATTGTGTGTCGCTGTTCTAGCTTCCGAACACCATTAATGTACCCAGGGTAGTGAACCCCTGAATAGTCTGAGAACCTGAAATGGGATATATCCCACTAAACTACTCTTCTTTTTTTCTAGTGGTCACATGAGTGGGAGAATTTTGTTTGTTTGCCTTAAAAAGTTTAGAAATCTTGGACTTAATATATGCAGTGCCCCTTTTCCTTCACAGTGGTCCCACAGGACAAAGAGGGGGTGCTTCCTCAGTCCCCGCTCCTCATGTTCTCTACTCACCCTTCCCAATTTGGAGTGGCATGCCAGCCCCAATGACATTTATGACAGGTCATAGGCCCTATGAGTCCTTGGTCTGGATACCTGACAACTTGTTATTGTTAGGATGACCAGTTAGAGGTCACTCCCGAGATGGAGATGGTCCCAGAGGTGCCCCTGCCACAGATGGCAGGATCTTCATTGGGGCCAAAGCTGGGCTCAGTACCAGACACCAAACCTGAGTCTGCCCATATGCGGCACAGTCCTCCTGAGGACTCAGAAGTAGAGATGCCTCGCTCGATGACCATGTTCTCCATCTCTCAGAAAGATATGGCTGAGGCTGACCCATCCAAGGGAGGTGAGAAGCTGGTTCGCTCCCATCCCTCTCTCTCCCTCCACAGGACGGATGGCTCCACTGCCGTTTCAACAAGCAGGCACACTCGGCCCCATAGGTGCCCTCAGGTGGGGAGGCCTAGACAAAGACCAAAGTTGCAAGTGCAGTGAGTGGAGTCTCGATTACTACATCATGGCCCCTCATTCAGAGATTAGCTGGAATTTTTGTCAGCTGGCTTGAAGCGCTTTTTAGTTATTCACTCCATATGATGCAAAGAAGAGCTTTAGCTAGTCTGAATGGTAGAGAGCTGAAGGTGACCCATTTCTTGGATATAGACCCATGTGGCGGCCACTTCTGACACTCAATGATCCACTGGTGAATTTGATGCTACTCTACCATATATTTCGTGAAAGGAGTGGTTTATGCCAGGTTAAACGTACACTACTTGATAGAAGACATCACCAAATAGCTTCCTAACGAAGGAGCAGTCAAGGTCAATATTCACAGGTTTCCTGGACCGGTGTGGGCCAGTTAGTATCGCTACTGTGCGAAAGTTTGTGCTACGGCCACTTCGGCCATACGAACCCCTCATATATATAGATATGCCAAGTCGGTACTTAAGTCCTTATGTATGGTCAATTGCAGAGAGCTGCACCCTTCTTCCTTGACGCAATGTGGCAAGGAAATCCTGGCTGTTCGGGTTTCGGATCCTTTCCTCTCATGAAGCTAAAGACCTTGTCTCGCCGCTGGATCCTCATCTCCAAAGCATTTCCACCCAGAAAGGTTTCATGGCGGGGTGAGGAAAAGAATCGCATTAAGAGCACAACTTAGCCCAATAAGATGTCAAATGTGACAGCACCCAGGGTTCTGCCTCTTGGAACTGTACGGTTATTCCCCTGAAGGTCTTGTCTTAGAAGAGGGCCCCCGCATCCTCTGAGTTCGATAGGTCTTAAGGGCATATTTCTTTGATGGAATTGCACCAGTCCACCTGGGAGGATATGTGGAGACTCATCTCCTCCCCTTCTATGTGTTATTTTTCAGATGGTGATGCTGGTGGCGTAACCTTGTGCCCATCCTCTGCGGCTATAAGAATCGCAGGACCCCCTCCTGTTCTCCAGGAAAACGTGACCGCAATCGCGGCCGCTTTTCCCACATTATCTAGTCAAGATGCTAGTCTACCAGCATTCAATGCATGTCGTGATGTCACTGAGGACCACAGAGTGGACTTAACCTCCAGAGACGGAGAATGCTAAAAAACCAGGTTTACGCTCTGCTCTCATTTCATGGGCCTACACCGCCCATGGTTCGGATGATGTCCCGTATGCCATGCTTCAACAGCTAGGTGAGAGGCTTGGCATTTCCTCTAGATATGTTAAACAGGATTTGGACAGAGAGTACCTTCCAAGCCTCCTTGCTAATGGCTTAGTGCTCTATAACCTGGGTGTGCAAGTTGATGGAGTAATTGGTAAATGTTAGATTATCCATTTTTCATGGACAGCTGTGGCCACTTGTCATCTGAAAGTTCCACTCCACGTCGGATGCTCTACTCCGACTGTAAAATGGTCTGCGAGGCCTTCCTTCGTACACATGGCAACATCACGGTGTTTTTCGATCTGGAGAATGCCTATGATACCAAAGGTGGTACGGTATCATGGAGACTCTCCACACGATGGGGGTAAGGAGAGTCCCAGTCATTATTTCTGAATTTTTGCGAGATAGTTGATTCCTCGTACGGGTGGGGGAGCCCTCTCTGACCCAATGAATTAGAAAGAGGGCATCCCGCATGGAAGTGCCATGAGCATCAACGGTATCGCCGGTGCTGCCGAAAGATGTCCTCGCTATGCTCAACGTGGATCACCTTTCGATCTCTTTCGTGCAGCCTAAATGCCAAGAGTGGACCGTCGACTCCAATAGGTATTGAACCGCGTCTCTCGTTATGCCAAAGCGCATAGGTTTCGGTTTTTCTTGACCACGACTAAGGTGGTGCACTTCTGGCGTCATCCCAACTTGAATTTTTCCTGGTTCGCCTGTAAGTGGTGGATTTGCAACGTTCAACATGGTCTTTTTTCGACCGACGCCTCACTTGGGAGGCTCGTATTCGTAGCCTTAGGGTTTTTAGTACCCGCGCCATGGACATTCTTCGTGCCGTCACATTTTGTACTTGGGGTGTCGATAAGGCTACTAACTCACTTTTCTACTGATCCTTTGTTCATTTGATAATTGACTATGGATGCGAGTTTTATGAAACCGTAGCCGATCCTGTATTGCTGAAGATCAACTTGATCTACCATACTGGCCTTCGCCTAGCGATCGGTGCCTTTCGCACGTCCCCCATTGATATCCTTCTTGTCGATGCCTAGGACATGGTATTCGCTTTTTGGCCTATAATGTATTATGGGCTTCTAAGTGCTAGGCCGCCCCCTCCCTCAGCCGCCAACGGCTTTCACTGCATCCTCTGCCTATCTCGACGTTCCCCATGTCCCCGAGAGACGCCAGTCATACCCTAAGCCTTTTGAGTTTATGGTTAGCAAACTCCTTCAAGAGCTCGGTGTAGCTCTCTGCTTCCAAAGCTTCCACAGTTCCGGGAGTATTGCGTTCGTGCTTTTTGGAGTATTCTTCGTGTCACGTTGAACCTGTGACATTATACACAGGTGGCTTCAAATCCCATGGGGGGGGGGGGGGTCTGCTTCCACGCCATATCCCTTCTGAATGAAGTCAACGAGGCTCTACCAGGCACTGCGTCTTCACAGCGCAGATAACTCGTCCTGCCCAATTCGGAAACTTTTGTGATCTTTAGCGTCTCGCACCCTCTGGTTCGGTGTATCCAAACCAGGAATCAAGCCAGCCCATCCGGCCTGCTTGGCAAAGAAGATGTGTGTGAGGACCGAATTTGACACACTCGCGAGTCGCACCGCCATTTGATGGAGCGCTCGCCTGTGCCTTAATGTGACAACTGCGTTGTCCCCAAGACTGTTCGGCGCATTCTTGTCGAATGGCCCGGTATGGGTGATCATCGCGCACGCTACTTCTTGTCCCTTCTACTCGGGACAGGTTCATGCACAGACCCTTTGACTATGGGACATTTTGGAAGAGTCTGGCCTCTATTTTATTTTACTCTGTTGTACGGTCTTATGCTCCTGCGCCTGGGGGAGACGGGACTCCACCCGACGCCGGAGCGTCGAGTGTGGATGCTGAAATTGATTAGATGTTTAATGTGATTATGATCAAGGTAATTTTGTTATGTAAGAGTATGGGAAAGGTCATCAGTATGGTAGAAATGCTTTTTGAACGGATTACATTGAAACCCGAATGCTAAAAATGCCACTATCACAGTTGTTAATAGCTTCCCTGGAGCAGATTGCCTCGGCTCTCTCCAACCTCTTGGGAGATGAAACGAGAAAGCCTTTGATCCAACAGCTTGCGCTGTAGTAGACTCTGTCAACATTATCACATGTACGTGAGGTGGTCCTGAGAGACTAAGCTAGAGGGGGGGAAGCTGTTGCATGCTGTGGAAATTTCATAACACTCCTTGTGCTCGCTATGTAATAGCTAGGAAGTGGAATTTCTATTGTATGCACTTACGATTTTGGAGAGGTTTTTATTTTGTATTCCCTTTAATTTGGTTTAAAGATATGCTTCCTTAATAATAATAAAAGATGTGATTGCAGTTGTGTATTTCGGACGGATTAAATCGAAAATGGATATGAAATTAATTTTATTATGTTCTTTGTCTTCCTAGGCTCAGACAGTGATCGATGAAATAACAGAAGAAGCGAATCATTACAATCGAATTTATATCGCTTCAGTCCACCAAGATTTGTCTGAAAATGACATCAAAAGTGTCTTCGAAGCTTTTGGAAAAGTCAGGGTAATAATCCTCTGAAGAAATTTCTCTTGTGTACCGGTGGACTAGGGATAATAACGCTTGGTATGAAATGGAGAAGTTAGGTTGAGAATCCGCTCTCCATCAACATTTACCACTTAGTTACAAAATGTGGTCTGCGCTTTTCAATGTCACTAAAAAAAAAAAAATACCACCACAATAGCAATGTAATTTTGCGGGATTAACCATCTCGAATGGGGGTAACTTTGTGGTATACATTTAGTATATACTTTAGCGGTGTTTGGGTTACTTATACATTTCGATGATGATCCCTCTTTGCCCCCCCCCCCCCCAGACGTGCTCCCTCACTCCTTCCTCCACCCCGGGTAAGCACAAGGGCTATGGTTTCATCGAGTATGATACCAACGCGTCGGCGCAAGAAGCCATTGCCTCGATGAACTTGTTCGATCTCGGGGGCCAGTATCTACGCGTAGGCAAAGCGATCACCCCACCGGGGTCTTTCTACGTAAGTCCTTTATTATTTTTCAGCTTTAATTTGCTCAGAAGGTGGTTGTTAATAGGCTCCCTAAGAGCAGAGGGCATATCTGCTCCCTCTGACTTCTTCAGGGATTAAGGGAGAAAACCTTTGATCATCCAGCCTGTGGTGTAGGTCACCATCTGCGTTGCTGCGAGACTTAGGGACCAGGTGTTAGAGTGGAGGGAAGTTGCTGCATGCTGTGGGAATTTTCTAGTTCTGGCGATGTGTGGAAGAACCTCTCACGCGGTGAGGTGTTTCATGGTTATCATAAATGGGCAAGATGGAGTTTGCTGGTCATTTGTTTAGTTGTTGCACCAACGGATGTCAATCGTTCATCCAGATTTTTCATTGTTTTGTAGGAAGACAGGCGGGGGTAATTGAGATGGCTTCTCCACAGATACGTTTCCATATTTATCCGTAATTTTGTCGGTTTGGGGACATATCTCTGTGCAATCTCGTCCTTGTGTCTACAGGACCGTTTGATGCCACTTAGTTGTTAACGTGGGATTTGGTTCGAACCACGGGGCCGCTACAGGGCAGCCTCTGTCACGCCGACCCTAATTGGGACTCCATCCGCGGACTAATTCCGTCCGATGTGCCTTAACTTATTCTTAATTCTGGGCCCCCTCCCCTTTCCCCCGCAAGGAGGTCTCAGGTGTACCATGGGCCCAGCATGACACAGCTTATATCAGCAGGATTGCGTCTCCGCCTCTTGACAAAGTCTCGAACTTGCTGGGGATGGGGTCGATGCCCTCGTTGGGATGTTTGTGAAGCGGTGTTCCCACTCGACTTCCAATTATTTGTGGCTTAACTCTTCTCTTTATAATGGGTGTGGTCGTGTTATTCGCCCATCCAGTGGGGTTGGTGCACATCAATGCCACAACCCCTCCTTCCGTGTACTTAATTTCTCTTTTGGTTGGGTCTTTCCAGGGGCCCCAGCAGGCGCCCACCCAGATGCCGACAGCTGCCGCCGTGGCCGCAGCTGCGGCGACGGCTAAGATCCAGGCGATGGACGCCTTCGCCCCCGCCCCGATGGGGGGTCTCCTGTCGAACCTGGGCACGTCGCCGGTGTCGAATAACGGTACCCCACCTGTGGGTATCATCGGCTCGGGCGTTATCCCGCCCGTGGGTGTTGTGGGACAGACCACCCCACCCGTCTCGGCAGGGGGAGGGCCCCCGCCCCCTCCCACCCTCCTTCAGATGCCTCCCAGTACCACCTCACCCTACTCGATGGGCGGGGGGGTCAGCCCCGCCGCCCCAGTGGAGCCGAGCGGGCCGGTCCCTCTGATGAGCATCCCTGCGGTGCCGGCTCCAATCACGAACTCGGCTACCCTACTACCACCACCGCCCTTGCCCCCGACGGTGTCGTCTCCCGGGATGCTCTCTTTGGGGGCGTTGACTCCGACGTCCTTAGTGGGGCTGGGGGAGTCAATGGCTCACCAGGAGGAGTTGGCGAAGAAGCTGATGGAGGACAACGAGCCGCAGACGCTGCACCAGCAGGAGAACATGTCGATCAAGGGGCAGAGCGCGCGACACCTCGTCATGCAGAAGCTGATGCGGAAGGCCGAGGTGAGGGTGTGTGGGAATGGGGGATTAGCTTCGTTTTGAGGGGGGGAGGGCAGTAGTAGTAAGTGTTTTGTTAACAACTAAGTTGTGGTGACAAGGAAGCCCCTTAGTGGCCTAGGAAGTGTGGAAATGAAAACACTCCTTCGATACGAAAGGAGTGGGGAGGGGGGGTCTATCACGACGCAACGCCATTTTGGCGGGTCCTTTTTGCGATGATCGTGGTTTTGAAAGTATACACGTCATTTGACACAGGCAAACACACAACACATCATTCTTCCAAAGCAGACTCTCCCGAACTGGTATCTCTATCTGCTTCCGCACTCCATATGTCTCGAAGGATTCTCTAATCACGTGTTGGTGTCGAAAGAATACTACCCTGCAGCCCCATGCCCCGCAAGGAGCTATTCCATATCCTGGTGCCCTTTGCTTGCCCGCGATTGTCAGTATCCATTCAGGGTATCTGATGTGCCTGTGGGTGTTTTATACAGCTCCTCGGAAAACAGATGGCATCTCTGCTCCCTCCGACCACTTGGGAGATTTAGGGAGGAAGCCTTTGATCCTACACAACTTGCGCTGTAGGAACCCGTCAAAGTTACTACAGTTAATTGAGGGCTCGCCTTTTGTGAGACTCAAAAAGGGAGGCCATTTCTTTCTTTCTTTCTCGCTATCCCCGTATTCTTTCCACCTCTTGAGATTGTCCTCTTCCGTTACACGTTTCTTGATTATGGAACATTCGCGAGCTACACGTGTCTCTGACGTCCTGGGTTATTTATTTTATTTTTTTTTGGCAGCAATCTCGCGTGGTCATTCTACGCAATATGGTCGGCGTCGAAGACGTGGACGAAATGTTGCAAGACGAGATCACGGAAGAGTGCGGTCGCTATGGCAACGTCAACCACGTCATTATTTATCAAGAGCGGCAGTCGGAGTGCGATGACGCCGAGGTGGTGGTCAAGATATTCGTCGAATTCAGTGTCGACCACGGTCAGTCAAAGTTTATTATTGTCCTTGGTAGGGGAGAGGGGTCGGTATCTATTAGTGGCTTTCCCACACATGGAGGTGTGGTGGGAGGGAGTATCCTCATTATGTCTTCAACCGCGTGTCGGTAAAGGGTGACTAAATTTCCATTTCTCGATGCCCGATGGTGGGAGAGGGGGTGGTATTTTAACGGTTTTGATAGTCACGTTGGCCTCGAGCTGAAGGTGGGGGCGAGAGATTCGGCACCGGGGTGTAAGCGATTTTTTTTCCCTCGTATTCCCGACCTTTATTTACTTTTTTCTTACTCCCGACCTTTATTTTTATCTTCTACAGAGGCCAATAACGCCGTTGAGGCCCTAAATGGAAGATACTTCGGGGGTCGTCTCGTCAAGGCGGAAATTTATGACCAGACGTTATACGACCATAACGACCTTTCGGGCTGATTAATTGGTCGTTCGTGGTGTGGTATCGATTTTTTTATGTATTTCGATAAATAATAATTCGCGACTTAGAAGGCGGTGGAAATGTGTGGTTGCAGCTCCATGGCTAATTTTCCATCGTCTTCCGTGTTTTGGGGGTCAGCTACTAGCGTCTTCCGCTCCAACTCGAGGCTTACCAACGCCTTCGAGGTTCGAAATTACCACTCAAGGTTTTTGTCTTGGTATATTGAATTATGCAGGACATCCCTTAGTAAATTCTCCGTCGGGGTAGTGGGGGGAGGGTATTGGCAGGCATTGTGTACAGTGTAAATATAAGCAGATGTGTATATAATTATTTTGTAAAAACAAAAACAAAAACAAAATAACGAGGTTATTGTGGTATATATTGTAAAATATCCCTTTCCCCCCACTTCCTACGAGCTTTTCATTTTTCCCTTTTTTTATCAATACATCAATCACTTTCAGTCCTGTTGGTGCGCATCAATGCGCTCTCCTTACGTATCTATTTGTAAAATTAGGTTACATTCCATTAAAAAAGATAGATTTAAAACAAAAATTGCCCACATCCTCAATTTTTTTCCCTTTGCAATAAAGTTTGGTTGTTTTTTTTGCATTTGGTTGTAGTATTATTGATTTCCCGTGTTGGTTGGGCCTACCGTCCCTCGCATTGTGTGCAAAATCCTCTTTGGTCAATCCGAAGGTAGCTTGGGACCGGTCCGTCTGAGGGACAAGAGTACTATAAGTAGGAGAGACGGGGGAGGGGGTGATATTGCCCCTCCCCCGCCCCGGTGTATTAGTATCTACCCTAAGGGCCGGCCATCTCATGCCGTCGTTGAAAGTTTTTTTTGTCCGGCCTTGAACCCCCTTGCCTCGACGTCAGAAGTCCAACACTGTATCTACTCTGCGAACGACCGCTTCTGTTTGGGTCTGTGAGACGGGAATAACGCCGGCACTGACCACGAGTAGAATTCTGCTCACCCTGTACTGTTGAATATCCATTTCGAGAGTTCTACTCATATGTCTATTCCGGGGAAAAGGATACATTCCACAAACACCTAAGTTCAACCGGGAAGGGAGAGTCAATAGAATCTTAAAATTATATATTTATAAACAATTGACTCAATATGTCCGTCCTTATAGTTATCGCAACGCTAGGTTTAAAAATCAACAGCGCTTGGGTATAATATAAACCAATTAATAACCGAACACGGGCGTTGAAGATAAGGGCGGCAAACAAATCATCACGGTGTAAATCATTAAAAACAAGGTTTATCAAGGGGGTTCTTATTTTTAGTGAAAAGAATAAGTTTAGGTGATTGGTAGAAATTGTTTTAAATATTGAGTAGATGAATGGAATGGGCTCAGTCAGCGTGTGGTGATGTGTCCTCGGAACTGTTAAAAATAGATTTATTGATGAGGATGCTAGGTGGGACTGAAGTCGGTCGGTCATGCCTCGCATACGCGATTGATTACGATTTTGCAGACTCCTTTTATGTAATACACTGGCGATAAATTAAACCAACGACTGAGTGTATGAAAAAGAACCCTTAACCCGTAGACAATTCATAAGACGCGATCAGAAGGTTTCTTTGTCTTTTGAGCATTTCGGCTCCACATGGTACTAAATCCATCCCCACAGGAAAACCTACGATACATATATTTATGCGAAGTTTTGTGTGTGACATTTAATTTCAGAGAGTACTGCGTAACAGCAAACCAAACTAATATCCCCACAGCAATTTCAATGACACCCCCTCCTCCCCGGTCGCAAAAACAGACTGCCTCCCCTGGCAACATCGTCAGATACGAAATGGCGAGTCATTACTAAAATTTTGAGAAGGCGAGTGAACAGTTCCTCCACAACTTCATTTGAAGTCATATTAGTGAGTCAGTCGGGTAGGACCATCTTGTAAGTGGCAAAGCCACTTCAAAGTATATACAGAGGCTTGCTAATTTGAGGGGACGGGTGCTAGCAAAAAGGAAAGTTTAAATCTGGATAAATTCGCTGACCACCCGCGAATTATCTACCCAAATGGATGGGAAGGTGAAAACGCGAAAGGGTCCTAAAATTTAGTAAAAGGTCGGTTAGCAACGATGCGAAAGGCAGTAAAAAATAGGCTCCATCCGAATTACACCCATTAGTATATACGGAACACGACAACGTGAGAGGCAGAAATTTAAAAAAAAATAACTACATCCAGGCGAATGCTAACACTTAGCGGACCTCAGACATCCTGGCCGAAGCTTAGCCGTCTGGTCGTTCTTGTTGATCGGATCTACTGTTTTTTTTTTCATCAGAAAAAAAAAGCGACGTCGTTGTTCTCTCACGATCGGTAAACAGGCCTTTCCACGAACCTCAAGCTCATGATGGCCCTGGACACCGTGACCACCCTGAGCTTCGGACCATATTCGAAGTCCTTTATCACAGTCAAACGGTTGACAACTTCAGGTCGATTTTTAGGTCTTCCTAGTTTTTGAGTTTCCACGACTCTGGCCTGTCAATCGGATGACGTTGAACCGCCTCCAGATGTCGGACTTAACACCAGCTCCCAGTGGAGCACAGATCTGGATTATTTTCACATCCATCTTGACACTGGAAAACTCGTTTTAATTACACATGCTGGAAAAGTAGGACTTTGTTTGTTTGACGGAACTTTTTTCTATTACACGTAAACCTCTCGAAAGATAAGAAAAACAAAACGTAACAACTTTTGCAAAAAATGATAAAAGATTAGGAAGCGTCCCCTCGCCAGTATCGTGTGGAGTCTCCATGATACCTTATCGCCATTCGGTATCAGACTGTATTTTCTAGTCGGAGCAGAACATCCGACGTGGAGTGGAACTTGCGGAAGAGAGGTGACAGTGGAGTACCCAGTACTAACAGAATCTTGTGGAAGAGGCAATTATGCCTCTTCCATGGTTTTGAAATCAGTTATCCTTATCTTAGGCGGACTGCCTGTCATGGCTACGACCTCCTACCCGTCCCCACCTAATGCCCAGTCACGGAGGTAACCTCCCTAGTAAATAGTATCGGCTTAAAAAGAATCGACGCAGATTAGGGCTGCGGACCCAACGACTGCCGGGCAAGCGCGCTAACCACTATACTAGGCGGGAGGCTTATATTATTCATACAAAATATAAAGTTTCCCGAAATTTGAAAAATAGATTTGAAGTTATATAAACTTAACGTTGGAGAGATCCAACTGTTTTTTTTTATAAAGACATAAAAAGCGTAAATAACTAACTAGTTTACACATAACGGATCTTTGAATAAAGATTTTTGGAAAGAAGGAAATAAATAATCTGGAATTTGCACCAAGCGGTCTAGGAACGGACTGGCGGTTTCCAGGTCCCTCCAGCCTTATATACTACTCGTATATAGGACCTAAGGAGGGAACGGGCTAAATGCGGTTTGGTCCCAGAAACCCAGTCCATCGGATTTTTTCCTCATTTAATGTATGAGAAATTGACAAAATATTTTTGATAACATAATTAATGAAGGTGTAGTCAAGGAATTTCGAATTTCACTTGGAAGCTTACCTCTCCAAATGTTTTAAAGGACTGCCATATTGTCCACGTATTTATGGGCCTTAGGATACATTATTAGAGCCAGAAGGGCTCCTAAATATTCCAGTAAGTAAATGTTATTTAATATAAGGAATTAATTGGTGGGACAAATTTTATGCCTATACCCGTTAAAGAGCCATCACAATAAATTTTAAGGTTATTACCCTTGGAAGACTTCCCAACTACTTTTCTAGTATGAATAAATTGAGAAATATTGAAACAGTATTTTTTGGAAAACAAAGTTTTATCCCCCCCCCCCAAAAAAGAGGCAATTTTAAGAAATTAATTACAAAGTTAAATGGGCCGGCAAGCCTTGTCCAAAATTTCTCTTTTAAATTAGGTGCATGAAGAAAAGAGTGCTCTACATTTTTTTTTTAATTGAACAATAAGTAAATTGTTTCGCGTAGAAATATTAATAATTACTCCCGGATATTCTAATTGTTTACACGGTGTGATTTCTGATTTTTTTTCAAAGTTTACAAAAAGCCTGGCGTCTAGAGTCTTTTCCAGCCAGTTAAGGACATTGCCCAAAGGATCTGTTATGAGGATGTCAGCAAGGTATGTTAAAGCTCGTACATTTGGTTCGGAAGCCCAGGAGTTAACTATCGTGGAAAATATTTATTGCATTAAATAAGGCGCGCCGCAAAAAGCCCATAGGGAGCTTGGTAAACTGCCAAGCCCCTTTGGTGGTTTGAATCCCGAAGTTAACTCGGGCTTGTGGATTTAAGGGTATATGATAAAATCCTGATCTAAGGTAAATTTTTATTGCGTAATCCGAAGACTTTGTAATTTTAAAAACTTTGTTTATATTCGGCAATTGGAATTTAGGTGGAGAAAATAGATGTTAGTTTCGACATATCGTAAATTGCCCTCCTTACTTTGCCTTTCTTAATACAAAATCTATACGCGTATCTAATGGAATTCGCCTTTTCTAAAATACCTGTTTCAGTAATCTCATTAATGATTTGGATAAATTTATCACTAGTGAAGTGCCGGGAGGAGTTACCCTTGGTAAAGAATGCTTCAACTCCTTTTATAGCGGCGCGTTTTACAAGATTAAATGCTAAAGGTATAGATATAGGGCCATCGTGGTATGAACCTAGATAGATACTTCACAACAAACCTAAATAAGTTTTTGAAGAAAGAGAATTATTGAAGGATGAATCGTAAACAAGGCTCGAGTGGCTGTGCTGGCGGCGAATTTAGGCGTAATGGCTGACTGCGAAATCGTTAAGGAAATGGATGGAATACAACGAGGATAAAATAATATATATATATATATATATATATATATATATATATATATATATATATATATATATATATATATATATATATATATATATATATATATATATATATTATAGATTAACAAGAATGTAACATAGTTGAAATGATTGAATTTGAGTTTAATTATACAAAAATGAACATGAGTTTAATACAGAATTTTCGTCGTGACTAAGCTTGGTGTAAGGTAGTGACAATGATCTATAAACAGGTGTAAATTTGTACAAGTAGATAGCAAGGTAAATATTGATAAAATGGTAACTAGGCAACAAGGTGGCAACTAGTGTGCATTGGAGTCTTTACGATGGAAATGACGAAGCACAAGTGCGAATTTTTGTGTTCAATACGGGACAGCTGAAAGCGTGTTAGTTTGTATGTTTGACTAAAGGTAGTGTCCCCCCCCCCCCAAAAAAAAAAATGTATCTTAGCCACGATTTTTGGATAGCAATTATTTATTGCAAAAGATATATTGAAAATACATATACAAAAAAAAATTGAGGATTTTGATTGATACATTAATAATAGGATTATTTTAGAATGATTGATAATTTATACATAACTAAGTTGAGATTTTACATAACATTTAATAGAAATTGTAGAAATTAAATGAGAAAATAAATGGATAATTTTACATTGAATTTAAAAAAGAAAGTATGCTAATATTTATGCACAAGGTACATTACGTTAAAATGATATTAGGTAATGGTAATATTTAAATTAATGCAATAGAATATTGATACATGTAATATTTTATAGGAATACCAGAGGGCATTGCTATAAAGGTACATTATTTAGAGAACCAGTTTGCAAGTTACCTAGTGTGAGATGATCGGCGTCGTCGAGTGTCTTTGATGTTTATAAGGGATCAACGCAGGGCGAGAAGTCCCCTTCTGTTATCCTTAATTCCTCTCGCTCCTAGTTCCCTCCGACGTTCCTGGTTTGTTGCCGTCCACCTTCTCGTTGTTCCTGTTCCTCTTGAGCTTCGACGTCGTCCTCGTATGGGTGTGCTTCATCTTCCACCGCGTCGTTGAGTATATCGCCATCTCCAAAGTCATCTGGCTCAAGGAGGAGGAACGGGGTGGGTATGACACTGTGAATTTCTCGGACTGCTGGTGTTGGAACCTCGGAGTTATTGACGTTGGGACACCTAGGCCAGGTAGGGAAATTATCCCTATCATATCCGTATCCGGCTAGTCACATGCCCAGGGTAGGACAGGGCCTAGGTTAGGGTCCTCAATGGCCAAGGCACCAAGCTCGGCTTCCGCATTTTCAAAGAAGGTTTTGAAGTTTGTTGTCTTCGGTTGCTTCGACTACGTCTGTTCGCAGGGAAACCGGGAGTATGGTCGTAAGCGTGATACCATAGACGCCGGGGAAAGTCATTTGTAGAAGGGCACTCCGAGGTGAATTAGATTGAATATTAAGGTCTCCTAGGTTGTCACACAATTTCTCCATTTGGGATTCAAAGCGGGGTCTACTGGCGAGTTTCCTTAGGACAGGCCTTGCAAGGACTAGAACTCCCCCACGGCTCGTTCTGCCTCGCGCAGCCATTTGGGTGCCTCGTGATTGCCCGTAAGATTGGTTAGTAGTATTGAAACCTGTGCGCGCTTTCAGCGGGTTCACACAACGAGAGATTGGTGTCCAGAGTTACACGCTCATGTTCGTCGACCAAAGCGTGCTCCCAGACGTAATTTAAAACCACAAAGTAAAGCCGAATGAGTTGGAATAGGTGGTTAAACTCTACGTCACTAAGACACCTTCGGAATCTATACAAGGTGACTAGAGTGGCTATGGACTCTCGGTCCCTGCGTTTGAATCTGACCGAACCCAAGTTTTCAGTCACCTGGGCTACAACTTTATTATACCGGGTAGGTGAGTTAGGCTGCGATTGTTCACTAACAATGAGAGGGAAGGTGCCTCGACTAGCCGTGTCCGGAGAGGAAGTCCTGGTGAAGAGAACTTCCGAGTCCTGACCGTCTTCTTTGTCCTCTTCAAGGTCTTCAGAGCTGGAAGTCTCTGGAACACCTGCTTGCTGCTTATTACTAGGCCCAGGTTGTGAGGGGCCCGCCGGGTCCCCTGTCGCTTCTCTACGTGATACAGGGTGGTGTAACGAAGAGGTAGCGGCCTTCTTGGGTGTGGTCTCCTAGGTACGCACGACCGGCCGGGTTAGCTTGGACCAACGTTGATATTAGTGCCTCACAACTCTTGATTTTTTCCCGAGATATAGTGTTCCTGGTTCGACAACTTCTTCGGCATAACTCCACAGCGCTTAGGTGACCCTCACGGGAGCCTAATAAGATTGAATGAATCAAAGGATAATAGACTGTGAAGAGTGAAGAATAAATTTTCACAAGCCGATAAGTCACATAGGAGTGGAACACTGTTAGGAGACGTTCGGAGCGTTAAAAAAAAAAGCTGGACAGCGTACTACGCGGTCTAGGAACGGCCATTTTCTCCAAAAACTTGCACACGCAAGACTTTAGAGAGATTGGGTGGGAAAAGACCGGGGTAGAGGAATCTCTCCCTGGTTTACGAAAAGCGAACAAGTAGCCATTCTCCCGGAATCAGGCAGGATACCTTCTGCCTGGTTAACAGAAAGGCCAGGCCTTCTCTCACCTATGTATTGAAGCATGGCATACGGGATATCATGTTGATAAGAGGAGGTGTCCGCGCATGAAGCGAGAGCGGAACGCAATTCACTCAATGTAAACATGTCGTTGGAAGGTTCTCTGCCTCTGGAGGTAAAGTCCAGTCGGCAGCCTTCAGCAACATAATGGCGTTCAATTAAAGATGGTTAAGCAGCATCCCAGCTAGATAATGCGGAGGAAGCGGAGGCAAAAAGCCCGCAAGGTCCGGGATTGCGGTCCCATCCTCCTGGAAAACGGGAAAGGGGTCCTGCGAGACCTTTCCCTAATCTTTTAGACTCTATTCCACACCTATGCTAGAGGGATGTTCCATTTAAGTAAAGACACGTATTCGAAACATACCGGTATAGCTATTTGATGATTGGTTTAAGACAAACTTGCCTAGATAGCAGCCATTAAGCCTTGCTATATGAATTTAAAGATAAAAATGATTTGAAAGAGAAAACGTGATGGAAGATAACTAATTCAGCCGGGAAGGTTTCAAAATTACTGACGCATAAATTTAACAAGATTTATTGAACAACAAATAATGGAATATGACTAATTTGAATTCGATAATATGGTTAATGAATATAATACGTATTTCATTGAAATGAGGTTTGTTTATATATATATATATATATATATATATATATATATATATATATATATATATATATATATATATATATATATTGAATATAGGGAAATGGCCGATGATTATAATGTTCAGAGGAATAAGATATAAAATATGGGGGAATTATATAAAATATAGTATAGTACTGCCACGACGTTTTTGATGTTATTAATCAGGGGAACTGGAATTCAAAGGAAGGAATTACACTTTGAATATTTTTAAACCTTTGTATAACTGATGATTATTTAGGGAGCTAATTCTTACTGACTTTGATGGAGTGCTGATGAGATAAACGTGTTCGTTGAAATGCGCTGTGGACTCGGGGAAACGGGAAAGTCTATTCTGATTGGTTAATTTCGAATTGGGTTGTACAAAGGTTTTGATTGGTTGGTGGTTGGGAGGAGTCGTACTATGATTTTGAGGTAACCATATTGGTATCAAAGGTCGTACATAAATGAAGCTTTGAGCGAGATGCATAATTTTCTCAACGGAAAATTTCCAACTGCCTCTTTATGCACTTTGTAGGAGCTTGCAAAGATGTCAGCTGCTACACCGAAACCTAGCCATAGCTCAGGCGGCGCTTATAGCGCATATGTAGGCATAACGCTTCTGTTTGAGAGCCGTTTCACACTCGGCTTGCCACCACGGAAGCGCCCGACGTGCAAACCGTCAGATGTTCTAGGAATAGTAGCCAGGCCTACGGCGATGATATGCCGGAAAACTCAACGGCCTCATCCATTGACCTAAACTTCTCGAATGGGAGAGAGAAATCAGCCATTTAAAAGAAATGCCGACTACCGAGCCCGCGCAAAGCACTAACAGGGGTGTTGCATGTGGAAGCGTTCCAGAAAATAATATTTGAATGGAAAAGTGATCACTACCATGGAGGTCATCGATTACCTCCCACCTAAAATAAGGCTGTGGATGCGGAGAGCACAGGGAAAGATCAAGACAGGACCTAACCCCTCGCATTGATCTAGTAGTCTCTCCAAGAGTGGGGGGGGGGCTACCGTTCAAACCTCGAGCAGTAGAAAGGGACTCGGCAACCATGCAGTGCAAGTGCCCGCGTCGAAGTCGGCTGGCGGTGAAATGTACACACAAATAACACTACCTCCTGTCCAGGTACAGCTGCACTGCTACTGCCTGAAAAGAGGCATTTAAAGAGAAGAGAAGATCGTAGACATCATTCCTGGTGTAAATCGCGCATCTTCTTGTGGGCCCCCATCCCGTAGGGGTGGGGTTGCAAAACCTTTATATATAAGGAGAGTGGAGAAAAAGATAGCTAATGGGGAACAGGAGGGAACGAGGCTTCGCAGCTCCTCCCAGTTGGCTCGGAGTCCGTGACAATTCCATCGAAGAAATATGCCCTCCAGGTCTAGCTCGGGTAGATGCGAGGGTGCTCTTCGATTAGACGACCCTCACAGGAATGGCCATACGCTTTCCGGAGGCAGAACTCCCGGTGCTGTTGGCCGAACAAGGCGCTGTCGCCTTCGATGACTTATCGGGGGAGGTCGGGCTTGCTATAGGAGCCTTATCCTTTCTTCTCCCCAAAACCTTCGATGGGCAGGGCGGCTTCAGAGGTGGAGTCCCTGCTTTGAAGGATCCACTCTCTCTGAGTCACTAAGTGCACCTTTGGTGGGAGTGTAGGAGCCGAAACTCCTTTGCTGCTGTCCTACTTTAGGGGGCCAACTTTAGGAACCACGAAATATGGCCTCATAATTACCTTTAAGAGTGTTGTCTCAGGTATCTAACGAATCGGTGGAGGCGCAAGGCTGTTTCACATTTTGGAAACGGTCACGCTTGGCGAGAGGGTGGGGGGAGGGAGCCTTCGTTTTGGCAGAGGCTGGGTATGAAACTTTTGTCCGGCCAGCTCTACCAGGGAAGCCCCCGGGATGAGTAGAACTCGCAGAAGGTTTCCGAATGGGCATGTAGGGGCCATAAGCAGAGGGCCCTTAAAAAAATGAAGTAGAAGACGTCTCAGGCAGTGCCAGCACCAATTCCTTACCTTGGCGAAACGAGAGACTATCCGCAGCCTGAACGGCTTCGCCATACAGAATGTGAACTAGGCCGTAGCATCGATAAACAAATTTCAGCAAATCAACATCTACATTTCAGATTTTGTACACTTGAGTACGCATATTTTAAAGGTGGAAAAGATTTTTTATATATAAATATTTGGAACACCCCTTTTTTGAGCTAAAAATTTCACCTTTTTTTTCTAGATAGAAAGATATACACCATCAGAGTTGTTAGTTTGTTGTTATAAGTGTTTTTAAATCCATTAGAGTTGATTTTAAACAGAAGGATAAGGATAAACAAGTGAGGAGTTAAACTTTTATTATCTAACTGATACATACTATTCGTTAACTGATACATTAAAATCATGCTTTGTCTTAAGTGATAGATGAAGTCACAGGATTTTAGTACCGCCCGAATTTAGCTATCTCTTTATTCTTTTCTATAAACTTCGCCAGAAACTTCCGTCGGGGTGTCAATAGAGAGTGGATCGTCGATAGTATTTTGAAGATCTGCATTAGATAGATACATTGTCAGTAGTAACTTCTCGGATCTTCTTGATTCTGTCATTAACTAATTTCCTGTTCTTCTGATCAACCTCTGCCAGCATTGCCAAAAAGACGTTCTTAGGATGGGCCCAGTAGGAGATTATTTTACATTGTTTTCAATGTTATGGCTTCACTGGCAGGTCGGAGTATTTGCAGAAGTTTGATATGTTCCAGGAGATCTTTAGATGCCTCCGTGCATTTCGGAGAGAATTTGATGTGCAGCCAGATGGGCCCATAATGACACACGACAAACTCTGTGACGACATAGAAGTCATTATTAGGGGTTTTTTTTGCCACATAAAGTCGACACATTCTGCTGGCAGTGGTGAGCCATCTTGCATGAGATATTGGCCATGGTTTCATATGTAGCATAATTACACCAGTTCTAATAGCACTAATATGTAATTCTGTACATTTAAGGTTGGTCCTGACTAAGCTCATTCCCATCTACATCTGGAAGAGGAGCTCCTTTAACAATACATTGAAAGCCATTTGGTGATACTAGTAGAGTTTCACAAGTGGTTAAGGCTTTAACTAAGTGGTCCTTTTATGATATTTGGTTATTAATGGGATTTATTTTTGTTTAATAAATCAGCCTGAAAAGCTACTAGAAAACCATTACCATAAATTTTGAGTTTAGAGGGAAATCGTCGTCTGCTAATGTTTAGGCCTAATGACTGACGTGAAATGAATTTATAAATTTTTTTATCTAGGTTTGTAAGAAAAACAATTAAACAAATATAAATATATTCACAGAATTAACGAATGCACAATGAGAATAAATTGGATTACGAATACAATGTAAGATATGGTAAAATATGATTTAAAGTAACAAGATGTAAAGTAACTAATATATGAAATGAAGTATTATGTGGAGTGAAAGTGAAAACGAATACGAAAAGTAACCAGAATTAGGACCTACTCTCGTATGGAAGTTTGCAGAGAATAATTGTGAGAGGATGAGGAATTAAACTAAGTATGATTTGTTTGGAGTTAAATGACTAAATGTAAAAGAAATGATTACCGACCTTTATGCTGAGAATGGCGAGAGACGAATGGGAAATATTCGTGTTCATTTCGGTTGAGCTGAAAGTGTGTGTTTGGTGGTGTGTGGGTGAAATTTTAAAAGATGTTGTTTGAACCAATAGTACGTTAAATGAATTCAGTTTTTCGTCACAGGATATTTGAATTATTAAAGGTTACATAAATTAAATGAATTGCAAAAGGATATGGATAAATTAATTGAATGATTGTATTGACAAAAAGTTAATTAAAATAAATGAATGAATGAATTATTAAGTTGTACATAATTTGCATGAATTATTTAAATGACAAAAGTTGAGTAAAAGAATTGAATGATTTGAATTTTATACATAAATGATGATATATATATTTAAGTTTCCCAGGACGATTTTATTATAGGAATGTCCAGAGGGCATTGCTATACTTTACATTGTATTGCACTTTCTGTTGGACCAATATTTCCTGCGCAGGTGCCTCAAAGGAAGCTCATTTAGATGCAAGCTGCAGATGATCCACTGTAAAGGACGATGTAATTGACATTCCAGCCCTCTTATGCCTCCATTCTTGTAGCCAGTATTAGTTGCCATGCTCTCAGCTCCCACTGCCTTTATCTCATCTTTAATATCATTTTCAACAAGTTATTTCATCAGTCTGTCTGCAATACCGGCACCTGTTTCTCGTTAAATAGTTAGATGATCTAAATAGAAAGTACCAGCTTCTCTTACAAACGCATAATGATCTTGAATTTATTTTGCTCCATACGATTTTCTCCCTTTCTTTTTTGTAGTTAGTGTTCTGTCTCTCCTCCCATCAAAAAACAATGCAGTAATTTTCTTATCTCCCAATCATTCAGATTCGGTTAAATTCCTCCTTAACTTCTGTCGTGCCCTCCAGACTTTGTGATGGTCAGTTACATGGGAGCGTTCTTCTGAATTTATAATACCATAGTCGAATAGGGCTGCACTCCTAATAGCAGCAGCTCTATTTGACACAGAATACCGATCTACTTCCATAGCAATTGTTGTTATTGGTATGATGTTGTTTTCTGTTCTCTCAAAGACTTTCTTCCATTCATCATCAGAAATATCAGAAGATGAGGTTTCTTCATCCAAGGTTTCGTCTGGAATTGTAGTTTTCTCTTCCATCTTCACTTTTCGTGACTCTTCTTCTTCTCTTCTTTTCTGAATTCGATCTCTGATTTTCCTTTTTTAAATCATTTGACTTATTTTTACATCCACTCCTCCAATTGTCATCTGACGCCCAGCTCTTAGTGGTATTCAGAAATATCAGAAGATGAGGTTTCTTCATCCAAGGCTTCGTCTGGAATTGTAGTTTTCTCTTCCCTCTTCACTTTTCGTGATTCTTCTTCTTCTCTTCTTTTCTGAATTCGATCTCTGATTTTCCTTTTTTTTAATTATTTGACTTATTTTTACATCCACTCCTCCAATTGTCATCTGACGCCCAGCTCTTAGTGGTATTCATTCCTTATTTTGATACCACAGACGCTTCTTCCACCAATGTGAGCAATTTGGTTTTAACATTCTTGATCGGCTAAACTGAAATACTGGCTTTCTTCTAAATCTCAGTAAGGGCCTCGGATACTTCAGGAATAACACCCTTGTTCCTCTTGAATGTATTGTCTTTTACTTACTGAATATATCTTCCAACCTGTTATTTTGTTGGCAGCTCATAATGAGAAAGTTCTGGAAGTAGGTAGCCAAAGACACTGTGACTTGTTGATGTTCTAGTTTTTTTACTCATCTTAGACCTGAAAATGAATAATAGAAAGACCCGTTAGTATAAAATAGATATAATTCATGTGGTGAGTGAATCTATCACGTAAATATCTCGAAAATTCGTCAGACATTGATTAATTTATACTGCCCTCCAAGTAGTTTACAAACAAGGAATTCCTCAATCTAAAATTGGCTAAACCTTAGATACATAAGGAATTTAAGTGCAAATTTTCTTCCTGTAAGAAAATTATCCATTTTTCGCTTCAGAGATGGAAACTATAATAAGTGAATACTACAAGCCTCACCCTACGAAAAAGATAATTTTGAAGCAAAGTTTGCCCCCCAAAAAGTGGGCGTTACGATTTTTTCAGATTTTTTCGTCTTCATTTCCAAATTTTGGAAAGTCTGCTCTGCAAAATCTAAAATGCGCCTTAAAATTTGTTGCGACACTACACCCTAATATGTATTTATCGTGTGCAGCCTCTCATCAACTTACACAAACTTAGGGCAACCCCAACTTTGCGCGTCTACATGATCGATTATTATGGCCGAATCGGTTCCAGTAGCAACACGTCCTTGGTAGTGTCATAAATGCCTTCACGCGATAGCGATACCAACCGGCACACATCGACTCACAGAGCCTTTCACGGTGGAACGTGGTGAAGAGTGTAGGGCTGGGTCTCGAGGCCCCTCCCTGTTTTCTTATAACAAGTTCGACTTTGACCGCTCCATGGTCGGCCAGCTCTAAGAGGGTGACGTTTATGAAGTAGTCTACGACTTCCTTCGCATAAACCACTCCTCTCACGAATTTCATGGCAGAGTGGGCGTCACACTTATCAGCGTGCCATTAAGTGTCCGAAGGGAACTAATCAAGGCCGCCTCGAATGGATCCGACGCATTCGCCTGGTGGTTCCCGTCCGAGAAAGGGAACACCTTATCCTCTCTACCAATCAAGCTAGCTAATGCTCTCCTCTAATGGATAATATTAAACTTGGCCAACATGCTGCCAGCAGTGAAGTGAATCACCAGAAAGCATTTGAAGCCAGCTAGCTCGAAAAAGTCAGGTCATCTCTCAATGAAGGGCCCCGGCGTAATCGAGGCGCCGCTCAGTGTACCTGTGACTTTGGTCTTATTCTGGGACATCGTACCTGATGGCACCTCGGGGCCTGACAGTCAGATCTCGACCTGGTGCCCTGCCGAAGCTGTAGTGGATCCTACTGTCTCTGGTGCCCACTCGCAAGGTGAAGAATATTTAGTCCTCTTCTTACTTTTCTTTTTGGGTGAGGAGGGCGGGAAATGAACCAGTTTCCCTCCACCGAGGGAAGGAGCCCCTAGACGGGATAGACTGGCCTCAGCAAGATTCTTCTGCGAGATGGAAAAGAAAGCTCTATATGCCCCCCTACCCCACACAACAAGGCCTCACCTATCCCATTAAAGGTATCTTCCATCAGAGTGTCTGATCGGCGAACCGACCTCTATCTAGAAAAGAGGGGGCAGTAACGCCGACCCCTCCCCGTAATGTACAAATCTATAATTACAGGACTGAAATGCGGCCTTTGGTCTCTCGCAGTAGGTATGGACTTCACGGTATCCACTACCACTTGACTAAGGCTCATAAGAGGATGGAATTTCTCTGGGTAACCTGAACCTCTGTGGATAGAAAAGCAAGTGTGGAAAGAGGTAGGAGGGTTTGTAATAAAGAGAACTAGAAATAGGCGGGTCTACTAACGAGTAGGATGGGTGAACACCTATTATATCAAACTCTGGTGCTAGGTGATCCAAAGAGAGCATGCAGTCCCCCAAGGCACCATGGGTACCGGACCGAGCTCTGTACAGATTGAAACAATCCTTCTGGTACAAAGTGCGGGGAGAAAAGGTTGAGTGGATAGCAGTAATGATAATAATAAATAATGCTTATGTTAAATAATAATAACTTATACTAATAATAATTAATACTAATCATAATAAATAATGATATTACATGATAATCATAATGATTAATAATATATCATAATAAATACTAATAATAAATAGTATAAAAATCATTCTAAATAATAATAATAAGAATGAAAATAACACTAATAATGCTTAAAATGTAGAGTAGTGCTGAGAAGGGGCGAGGGAAAGGCGTACCAACAAATTTCCCAGGTCCCATCAGAGAGTTCACATCAACCCAGTTACAGGGCCTCCATAATTTTCACTCAGGCCGGGAAGACATCCAGCTTCCCCCGGGGTATACCATATGTAACAGGCTACAAAGGGTACCCACCTGCGGGGCGGAAAACGAGAAACAGTTTGGTCCTTACCAGGAAACGAGAATCTAAGCTCTGACAATGATGGAACATGGCCTTCGGACAGCCCTTTTCTCTGTAGATGCATGGATGACTTGAACGCGTTTGAAACCGGCAGGCTAATTGAAGCCTGGCAACATCTCAATGAGGAACCGCCAACTTCTTGGAGTCTCCACCCTCTCTACTTGACTTTTGGATTGAAAGGGCAGAGGTTTCACCCTTTTCTGTCTTCCTCTAGGGAGTTCCAAGACCAGACAGACCCTCTTCGGCCTTGTCCATCGCCGAAATGCCCACAGACAGCACGCAAGCAAAGCGCATTCTCCAGAAAGGAGAGCTCCCATTTTTTCCCGGGGGTGGGGAGCTTAGTCCCCTTGGGAAAGCACAGACAAGGATGGCTCTCGCCAAGCTTAAAATCCACTTGACTGAAGGAATCTGCCACCCGGAACAAGGCCGCCCTAATCCCTAAGATAAGATTCGCGCTTAACTCGAAGCGGGCCTCTAAAAGGATATCTTGTTTCTACTTGTCGATGATCTCGTCTGGGATTGCACTGGGCATTGTAGGATTTCGTGGGAAGGTGTACTAATGTCACGACCCTGATGAAAAATCTAGGAAACAGGCACCAAGAGGGAGCTTGAAGTGAACCGACCTAACGGCTCCCAGGAAGTTGACTACGCTAGAGTAAAATATTTAAGGGAGTCTCCATATGAGGACGTCACCATGAGTTCACTTTATGGAATCCCAAAAGACTCAGGCCTCCCTTCTGGAGCTAACCTCCCTCTCTGTTATTTTTCTTTGGGAGGAGTCTTATAAACAGCAGAGGTTGGGGCCACTTCCGCACTAGAAAGGGATCCGCTTTGGGCTTGCTCCCATAGAGGAAGGAGATGTAAAACGGAAGGCACTTTACTACACGAATAGGGTGTAGGGGGAACCCCTTCACTTTGGAAAATGGTTACCAAAGTCATAGGAACGTCCTGGGTGTTGTCGTTAGAATGCGTCTAGATTATTTGTGAGTTTCAATATTAGGGACCATGGGGACCCATCCTTACGTCCGGCTGTAAACGATACCACACCATCCACGAGAGCCAAGCCTGAGCAAGCGCATAGTGTGTCAGTCCGACCTGCTTGACAGAGGATGAGGCCATCTTTTGGGGCATGATGGCCAAGCGTTCCGTGGCATGGTGCCCCACCGGAACTTTAGCGTAAAATGATACAAAATGAAAAGATGCGGACACGAGAAGGTTTTGAGTGTGGCTAAAGCCAAGGAGGTGTTAACCCCCATTAGGAGACAAGAAGCAAGGGTTAGCTTTAAAAAAAGAAAAGGCTCTTCTGGCGACTAATAGTGAAGGCAAATCCAACGAAATGATCCCCCCCCCCTCCCCTCCTATCTTTAGTTTAAGTCAATCTAAAACTAACTAAAAAAACAACAAGATAGAAAAATAACAAATTAAACGTGGACAAATTACACTCAGCTGTCTGAGGGACGCATGACCCCCACAGGAGCTTAAAAATGTAGCCAACGATTCAAATAATTAAAGAGTGGAGAAATTTCACCTCCACAAAAAATTCAATCCTATCTCAACTCTGTGTGCAGGAGTCCCCACTGAATCGTAACTGGCGGTAGTGGTCCCGCCCGTCGAGTTATTGTGCTAGGTAGCGCTCACAAGGTGCCCATATAATAGGGCATTAAACCAAAACAGTATACCGTATGGGAAACTGAGCAATCTTGACAGTATTTAAAAAAAAAATATTTAATAGCTCTTCTGGCGGCCGCCAATGTAGGCATAACAGAGAAAATCACAAATAAGTATATTTTAGGTTACTTTAAAAATGAAAGAATAACACAAAAATGAGAAACAACAAAACAACATGGCAGCTTGGTCCTTCTCTGAATTTATAGCAACATCACAAACGGTGAGACGACCCACTCACAAACTTAACATGCACCCCATAGTATTACAGAACAGCCAACATTCTTTATTGTTGTCAGTCTGAACTCTCGATTCTACTGCTCCCCTGTCCCCATGCGAACTCTAACGCTGCCTGAAGTCGAAAACAACAGGAACGTAGACCTAAAATCACGTTGCTTATTGAGCCTGGGTCGTCTAGAACGAAGACAGTCTTGAATGTTCCCACTTTATCGGATCTTCTTCAACACTTGTACAATACTGGAATGTGATTAACCGTCCCTCTAGGGTATTTGTCGACATCTGAGAGCCTCCTTGTGCAGATTGGGCATCAGACCTCTTTCATTTACGGTATAGTTACGTGTAATCACCATTGTCATATCATTATCCGTTCCTGTTATCATGGAATATCATATTAATCTACAAGTATGATGTGTTAAATGAATGAATTTTGACTGTGACATACCACATAATAATGCCAGGAAATCATGCATTTTAATAGCCTAGAAAGCTTTTAGTTTTATATTGCTTTTAGATGCATTGGGCACGTGTATACAAGCCTACACAGGCATATTTATAGATACATAAGAAATAAGAAAAAATATAGGTGTCCGAAACATTTTAGTCGCAGATGTAAAAGAACAAGGTCTGTTGACCAAATGTCGCGTGCTCTCACTTATTCTGATTATGACCTTACGCCGTGCAAAACTTTAAATAATTCCCGGACTAACCTTGGGAGGATGTTGGCAATTATATCATTCGAAAGAGAATGTAAAACAACATAAGGGTTTTAAATGTCACTAGAATCGGCCGAATAGTTACAATGTTATTACCCCCCTCTCCTCCCAAAAGAAACAAAACGGGACCGACCAAACAACAGAGTAAAATATAGACGCCCGCGACTAAAAGTAAGGTTCGAGGGAAGAAAGGGTGTGTGTGGGGGGGGGGGGAGGCTCCTTTAACCCTTAAAGCCCGGTCATCATCCATTGATGTTCCCTTAAGAAAAACCGGTCATCATCAATAGATGATTTGTACAATCTTTCAATGTACGGCTACCAATTATTGATGTTTTGCACATTTCCGCGCTGTACAGTCATCATCTATTTCATGTTAAATCATCTCGCGACATCTGGTACCTTTTTTGTATACTCCGTTGCAGTTAGTCAAGCGTTTTATTTATATTTAGTCACGTTTGGCCATGTTTGTGTGCTGGTGCGTATTCCGAGGATAATGGCGAGTGTTAGTGGAATTCGTAATAGAAGAAGCGTTTCTTCTAGTTCTATAATACCCTTGATGTTATCTAGTGGTGATGAAAGCAGTGATATCATATCGGATGACAGTGAAAGTAGTGAAGAGGAAGAGGAAAATACTGCTCCAAATAATAGATGGACCAGTTGTAATGTCTTTTCACCTCAAATTCCAAATTTCAATATAGCCAGTGGCGGTATTACCAACGCTTGTACGCTCACAGAGAGTTCTGTAGAATTTGAATATTTTCAGCAAATGTTTGATATAAAAATAGTGGAATTGGTTGTGAAAGAAACAAATGATTTTTTCAAGGTGGGTAGAAATGAAGATGAAGATTTAGCTCCAAGTTCATCACGGATGAAACGTTGGGAAGACACTAATGTCAGTGAAATGTACATATTTTTTGCACTTACAATGCTGATGCCTCAAGTCAAAAAGCATGCTCTATCAGATTATTGGAAGAATGATCCTTTGATAGGGACACCTATTTTTGGCAAATATATGTCTCGTGATAGGTTCTTCGCAATTTTACAATATCTGCACTTTGCAAGTAGTGAAGAGCCAAACATAAATGATCGTTTATGGAAAATTCGAGATCTGTTGACAATGGTAACTAATAATTTTTCGCAAGTGTTCAAGCCCTTTCAAAAGGTCATCATCGACGAATCCCTCATTCTCTTCAAAGGTCGTGTTGGCTTCAAACAGTACATTCCTACAAAAAGACACAGATTTGGAATAAAAGTATTTGTGCTGTGTGACTGCGAAACAGGAATAATACTTGACATCATAATATACACTGGAAGTGAAGTAGATATTCCAAAAGACGCTCGCTTGGGATTGAGTGGATCAGTAGTCAAACAATTGTTGTCTAAATATCTTGGAAAAGGACATATTCTATATACAGACAATTATTATACAAGTCCCACATTGTGCACATTCTTACAGGAAAACAACACTGGCTCCTGCGGCACTGTAAGGATGAATAGAAAAAATATGCCCAAATTTGATAAGAAAAGAAGAGGGGAATTTGAATTGAAGAAAAATGGACCAATCATGGCACTTCAGTGGCAAGATAAACGTACAGTTACAATGCTTAGTACCATTCACAAAGGTGAGATGAAGCTTACTGGAAAAAGGTGTTTTAGAACAGATGCAGAAATCAAGAAACCAGATACTGTATTAGATTATACACTCAACATGAGGCTTGTTGACAAAAGTGACATGCAGATAGGAACAATCGATTGTCTTAGAAAGTGTTTGAAGTGGTACAAGAAGATTTTTTTCCATTTGCTTGATATGGCAATGCTGAATGCATACAATTTATATTTGGTTAAGACAGGCAATAAACCTTCATTGAGGAAATTCTCCTATGAAGTCATAATGCAGCTACTGGAAAAGTATGGGCGACCTACATTTCCCATAGTTGGGAGACATCACATCAACACTCCAGACCGACTTTATGCTAAAGAATTTATGGTTCGTCACTCTCCACAAAATGTACCTTCAACTGGTGGACGAAATAAAGGACAGCGACAGTGTCATGTTTGTCAACATACAGAACGACGAGCAACCAAAAGGAAAATGGTAACAACATGGTGCAAGGAGTGCGGTGTGGGGCTTTGTCTTGGAGCTTGCTACCAAGATTACCACACACGCAAACAATTTTAAGTGGTTACAATGTGGTGTAAGGAGTGCAGTGTGGGACTTTGTCTTGGAGCTTGCTTCCAAGATTACCACACATGAAGAAGTTGTTAAAATCAACAAAGCAAGGAAAATGAAGATAAATAGGTAAGTAATAATATTTGTACTTAGTTTCTTTCATTTCCAAATGGTAGAGTAAAAAATATTAATACAAACATGCATTTTAAAAATATATATTATTTTCATTTTATTTTGCGTTTGGCGGGTGCGCAAAACCGGACTATACCCGGGCTTTAAGGGTTAAAGGCAATTTAAAAAGACATATACTAAGAAGTAAACCTATCCCATACAAGAACTCAAACACACCATAGGAGGAGACTGGCCATGGATAACGCGTTAGGAGGAAACGTGCCACGGGTAACGCTTCAGGAGGACATTGCCCATGGATAATGCGTTAGGAAGAAACATGCTAAGGGTAACGCTTCCGGAGGACACTGGGCAAGGGTAACGCGTTAGGACGAAACATGATACGGGTAAGGCTTACGGAGGAGACTGGCCATTGGTAACACGTTAGGAGGAAACATGCAAAAGGTAACGCTTCCGGAGGACACTGGTCATGGGTGACGCGTTAGTAGGAATCAAGCCACGGGTAACGCTTCGGGAGGACACTGGTCATCGGAAGCGTGTTAAGAGGAAACATGCAACGGGTTTTTACGCATGCGGATGACCTTCGATAGGCCCTTGTGGCTTTTGTCATCCGTGAAATTATGTTGTTTTGTTATGTAAGTCTTCCGGAGCACACTGGCCATAGGAAACGCGTTAGGAGGAAACATGCCACGGGTGACGCTTCGGGAGACACTGGACATGGGTAACGCGTTAGAAGGAAACATGCCAAGAGGAAGGCATCCGGAAGACACTGGCAATGGGTAACGCGTAAGGAGAAAACATACCAAAGGTAATGCTTTCGGGGGACACAAGCCATGGTAAAAGCGTTAGCAGGAAAAATGCCACGGGTAGCCCTTCCGGAGGACACTGGTCATGGGTAACGCGTTAGAAGTAAACATGCCCCGGGTGAGGCTTCCAGATGACATTGGCCAGGGGTAACTCGTTAGGAGAAACATGCCACTAGTCACACTTCTGAAGGACACTCGTCATGGGTAACGTGTTAGGAGGAAACGTGCCACGGGTAATGCTTCCGAAGGACACTGGCCATGGGTAATGGGTTAGAAGGAAACCTACCACGGGTAACTCATCCGGAAGACACTGGCCATGGGTAACGCGTTAGGAAGAAGCATGCTACGGGTAACGCTTCCGGAGAACACTGGGAATGGGTAATGAGTTAAGAGGAAACATGCCACGGGTAACGCATCCGGAGGACACTGGTCATGGGTAACGAGTTTGGAGGAAAGATGCCACAGATAACGGAGGGCACTGGCCAAGGGTAACGCGTTAGGAGAAAACATGTCACGGGTAACACTTCCAGGAGACACTGGCCATGGGTAACGCGTTAAAAGGAAACATGCTACGGGTAACGCATCCGGTGGACATTGGCAATGGGTGACGCGTTAGGAGGAAACATGCAACGGGTAAGCATCCGGAGGACACTGGCAGGGGTCACTAGTTTAGAGGAAACATGCCACGGATAACGAAGGACACTGGCAAAGGGTAACGCGCTAGGAGGAAACATTTCATGGGTAACGCTTCCGGAGGACACTAGGCAAGGGTAACGCGTTAGGAGAAAACATGATACGGGTACGGCTTACAAAGAAGACTGGCCATGGGTAACGCGTTAGAAGGAAACATGCCACGGGCAACGCGTTAGGAGGAAACATGCCACGGGTAACGCTTCGGAAGGATACTGGCCATGGTTAACGTGTTACGAGAAAACATGCCACTAGTAACGCGTCCAGGAGGACACTGGTCAGGTGTAACGCGGTAGTAGGAAAGAGAGCACGGGTAAGGCTTCCGGAGGGCAAAGGTCATGGAAAACGTGTTAAGAGGAAACATGCCAGTGGTAACTCTTCCCGAACTCACTGGCCATAGGTTACGCGTTAGAAGGAAACGTGCCACGGGAAACCATTCCGGAGGACGAAGGCCATGAGTAACAGGTTAGGAGGAAACATGCCAAGGAGAATGCTTACGGAAGACACTGACCATGGGTAACGCGTTAGGGGGAAACATGACAAGGGTAGCACTTTCGGAGGACACGGGCAATTAGTAAGGCGTTAAGAGAAAACATGCCACGGGTAATGCTTCCGGATAACGGTGGCCATGGGTAACGCGTTAATAGAAAACATGACACTAGTCACGCTTTAAGAGGACACTGGGCATGGGTAATGCATTAGGAGTACACATGCCATGGGTAACGCTTTTGGAGAACACTGGCTATGGGTAACGCGTCAGGAGGAAACATGCCACGGGTAATGCTTCCGAAGGAGACTGGCCATGGGTAACGGGTTTGGACGAAACCTACCACGAGTAACTCTTCCGGAGGACACTCGCCTATTGGTAACGCGTTAGGAAGAAGCATGTTACGGGTTACGGTTCCGGAGGACACTTGCAATGGGTAACGCGTTTATAGGAAACATGCCGCAGGGAACGCATCCGGAGGACACTGGTCGATGGGTAACGAGGTTAAAGGAAAGATGTCATAGATAACAAAGGACACTGGCCAAGGGTAACGCGTTAGGAGAAAACATGTCACGGGTAACACTTCCGTAGGACACTGGTCATGGGTAACGCGTTAAGAGAAAAGATGTCACGGGTAACACTTCCGAAGAACACTGGTCATGGGTAACGCGTTAGGAGGAAACATGCCCCAGGCAACGGTTCCGGAGGACACTTGCAATGGGTAACGCGTTAAGAGGAAACATGCCGCGGGTAACGCATCCGGAGGACACTGGTCATTGGTAACGAGTTTGGAGGAAAGATGCCACAGATAACATAGGACACTGGCCAAGGGGCACGCGTTAGGAGAAAACATGTCACGGGTAACACTTTTGGAGGACACTGGTCATGGGTAACGCGTTAGGAGGAAACATGCTGCGGGTAATGCTTCCGGTGGACACTGGCAATCGGGGACGCGTTAGAAGGAAACATGCAACGTGTAAGCATCGGAAGGACACTGATCAGGGGTAACAAGTTTAGAGCAAACATGTCACGGATAACGAAGGACACTGGCAAAGGGTAACGCGTTAGGAGGAAGCATTTCATAGGGGAACGCTTCCCGAGGACATTGGGCAAGGATAACGCTTTAGGAGGAAACATGCTACAGGTAAGGCTTCCGGAGGAGACTGGCCGTGGGTAATGCGTTAGGAGGAAACATGCCACGGATAATGCGTTAGGATGAAACATGCCACGGGTAACGCTTCTGGGGGATACTGGCGATGGTTAACGCATTAAGAGAAAACATGCCACAAGTAACGCTTTCAGGAGGACACTGGCATGGGTACCGCGGTAGTAGGAAAAAGTCCATGGTTAACGCTTCCGGACGGCACAGGTCATGGAAAACGTGTTAGGAGGAAACATGTCAGTGGTAACTATTCCGGAACTCACTGGCCATAGGTAACGCGTTAGGAGAAAACATGCCACGAGAAACCGTTCCGGAGGAGGAAAGACATGGGTAACAGGTCAGGAGGAAACATCCCAAGGGTAATGCTTCCAGAATACACTGACCAGGGGTAACGCGTTAAGAGAGAAAATGCCACAGGTAATGATTCCGGAGGACACTGGCCATGGGTAAAGCGTTGAAGGGAAACATGCCACAAGTAACTCTTCCGGATAACGGTGGCCATGGGTAACGCGTTAGGAGTAAACATGCCTTTAGTCACGCTTCAGAGGACACACGGAATGGGTAATGCGTTAGGAGGAAACATGCCACGGGTAATGCTTTCGGAGGACACTGGCTATGGGTAACGCGTTAGGAGGAAACGTGCCTAGGGGTAATGACTCCGAAGGAGACTAACCATGGTTAACGGGTTAGGAGGAAACCTACCAGTAGTAACTCTTCCGGAGGACACTAGCCATGGTTAACGCGTTAGAAAGAAGCATGATACGGGTAACGCGTCCGGAGGACACTAGCAATGGGTAACGCGTTAAGAGCAAATATGTGAAGGGTAACGCAAACGGACGACACTGGTCATAGGTAATGCATTAGAAGAAAACAAGCTACGGGTAACGCTTCCGGAAGACACTGGTCATGGGAAACGTGTTGAAAGAAAACATGCCACGGGTAAATCTTTCGGAGCACACTGTCCATAGAGAATGGATTAGGAGAAAACATGCAACGGATAAGGTTTGCGGACGACACTGGCCAAGGGTAACACGTTAGAAAAAAACATTTCACGGGTAACGCTTCGGGAGGACACTGGGCATGGGTAACGCGTTAGGAGGAAACATGCCACGGGTAACAGGTTAAGAGGAAGCATGTTACGGGTAACGCTTCTGGAGGAAACTGGCCATGGTCAACGCTTTAAGAGAAAAGATGTCACGGGTAACTCTTACGGACGGCACAGGTCATGGGTAACGGGTTAGGAGGATACATGCCACGCGTAACAAATCCTGAGGACAATGGTCATGTGTAACTAGTTTGGAGGAAATATGCAACGGATAACGGAGGACACTGGCCAAGGATAACGCGTTGGGGGAAAACATTTTATCGGTAACGCTTCCGGAGTACAATTGTCAAGGGGCACGCGTTAGGAGAAAACATGTCACGGGTAACACTTTTGGAGGACACTGGTCATGGGTAACGCGTTAGGAGGAAACATGCTGCGGGTAACGCTTTCGGAGGACACTGGCCATGGTTAACGCGTTAGAGGGAAACATGCCACGGGTAACGCGTTTGGAGGAAACATGCTACGGATAACACTACCGGAGGAGACTGACCATGGGTAACGAGTTTGGAGGAAAGATGCCACAGATAACGGGGGAGACTGGCCACCGGTAACGCGTTAGGAGAAAACATGACACAGGTAACACTTTGGAGAAAACTGGCCATGGGTAAAGCGGTAGGAGGAAACATGCCACGGGTAACGCTTTCGGAGGACACTGGCCATGGATAAAGTGGTAGGATGAAACATGCCACTGGTAACGCTTTCGGAGGACACTGTCTATTGGTAACGGTTAGGAGGAAACGTGCTACGGGTAATGTTTTCGGAGGATACTTGGCATGGGTAACGCGTTAGAAGGAAACATGCTAAGGGTAACGTTTCCGGAGGACACTGACAATGGGTAACACGTTAAAAGTAAACTTCACACGGGTATTGCATGCGAGGACATTAATTGAGCGTAATAAGTTTGGAGGAATAATGCCACGGATAACAGAACGCACTGGCCAAAGGATAAGCGATAGGAGAAAACATTTCACGAGGAACGCTTCCGGAGGATACTGGCCATAGGTAACGCGTTAAGAGGAAACATGCCAACGGTATCGCTTTCGGACGACACCAGTCATGGGTAATACGTTAGTAGGAGACAAGCCAGGGGTAACGCTTCCGAAGGACACTTCTCATGGGAAACGTGTTAAAAGGAAACATGCCTCGGGTAACTCTTCTGGACCACACTTGCCATAGGTAACGCGTTAGAGGGAAACATGCCACGGGTAACTCTTTTGGAGCACACTGGCCATAAGTAACGGGTGAGGTAAAAAGATGCAACGGGTAACGTTTCAGGAGGACACTGGCCATAGGTAACGCGTTAGGCAGGAACATTCCACGGGTTCTGCTTCGGGAGAAGAGTGGCGCTTGGTAACGCGTTAGGAGGAAATATGCCACCGCTAAAGCGTCTGGAGGACACTGGCCATGAGTAATGCGTTAGGAGGATACATGACACGGGGAAAGGAGGACAATGGCCATGGGTAACGCATCAGGAAACATATCACGGGTAAAGCCTTCGGAGGGCTCTGGTAATGTGTAACGTATTAGGAGGAAACATGGCACGGGTAACGCTTTTGGAGTACACTGGTAATGGGTAAAACGTTAAGAGAAACATGCTACGGGTAACGCTTCGAGCGGACACTAGCAATGGCTCAGGCGTTAGGCGGAAACATGCCATGGGTAACGCATCCGGAGGACACTGGTCATGGGTAACGAGTTTGGAGGAAATATGTCACAGATAACGGAGGCCACTGGCAAAGGGTAACGCGTTAGGAGGAAACATTGCATGGGTAACGCTTCTGGAGGACACTGGGCAAGGGTAACGCGTTAGGAGAAAACATGCCAAGGGTAATTCTTCCGCAAGACACTGACCATGGGTAACGCGTTAGGAGGAAACAGGTCACGGGTACTTCTTCCGGAGGACACTGGCCATGAATAAAGCGTTAGGAAGAAACATGTCAAGGGTAATGCATTCGGGAGACACTAGCTATGAGTAAATCGTTAGCAGGAAAAATGCCATGGATAGCCCTTCAGGAGGACACTGGCCATGGGTAACGCGTTAGAAGGAAACATGCCACGGGTAACGCTTCCAGATGACATTGGCCATGGGTAACTCGTTAGGAGAAACATGCCACTGGTCACGCTTACAGAGGACACTGGTAACAACAAGGAGTAACAAAAAGGAAAGAAGGTACCCTAGGCGACCTTACGGTCCATTCAAGGAGGGTATCTTTGGACTAGCAATCGAGCGGGCACATTGCTGCTCAATTGTTTTGCGTCCCTAAACGGCCACTTTTCAAGACTTTGTCTAGTCTTGACTTGAACTGGTCAACAGATTCACTGTTGACAACTTCCACTGGAAGTGCGTTCCACTTACCGCAGATACTGTAGGTGAAAAAGTTTCCACACAGATTGCGGTTGTAACGCTTCCGTTCAAGTTTGAAGCCATGATTGCGCGTTCTGTTCTCACTCAGTGTGAACATATCCCGGTATTCAACATTGTCGAACCCTCGAAGTATTTTAAAGACTTCGATGAGCTGACCACGCAGTCTACGGGTTTCCAGCGAGAACAGATCTAATTCCCTCAGTCTATCCTCATAACTTTTATGTCGGATAGAGGGAATCAGTTTGGTTGCCCTGGCTTGTACGCGTTCCAATCTTGGGATGTCCTTTCGCAATGTAGGACTCCAAAATTGTACGGCATACTCCAGGTGCGGTCGGACAAGTGAGTTGTACAGGCACAGTACAATCTCCTGGTTCCGATAACCAAACTGGCGCTTAATATAGCCTAACATCCTTTGGGCCTTTTTCTCCGCCTCAATACACTGTTTTGAAAACTTGAGGTCACTAGTGATTGTTACACCCAAGTCCTTCTCAGTGTCGGTGGATTCAATAGCAGTGCCCTTGAGGATATACTGAGATTAGGGGTTTTTGTGGCCGATATGCATCACTTTGCATTTCCCTACGTTACAAGGCATTTGCCACGTGTCCGACCACTCCCCAATCTTCCTAAGATCTTCCTGCAGGCGGGCAGTATTTCCATCCTTTGCAACGTTCATACCAAGCTTAGTATCGTCGGCAAATTTAAAAATCTTGGCAACCATGTCACCGTCCATGTCGTTGACGTAGATGATGAATAGTAGTGGTCCCAGGACAGAACCTTGAGGCACCCTGCTAGTAACGGGCACCCACTCAGAAGACTGTCCATTCACCACCACCCGTTGCCGTCTGCCACTTAGCCAGTTCTCGATCCAGCCGGCTACCTTTCCGTCTATGCCCAGCGCTCGCACTTTCCGGAGTAGGCGGCGGTGTGGTACCTTATCAAAGACATTCTGAAAGTCTAGGTAGACCACATCCACCGCCTTGTCCCGATCGTGCTTACTGAAAACGAAGTGGAAGAATTCCACAAGGTTCGTCAGGCATGACCGTTGCCTTCGGAAGCCGTGCTGGGAACTCCTCAGTAGCAGGTTTGACTCTAAATACGACGTCACTTGGTCCACCATGATGCTTTCAATGAGTTTACCGACTATCAAAGTCAGACTAATAGGTCGGTAGTTCGACGGTTGGTTACGGTCTCCTTTCTTGAAGATAAGAGTCACCTCCGCCTTACGCCAGTCTCTAGGAACGCATTTGGTCCGGATTGACATGTTGAAGATTGCGCTCAGGTGTCGTGACACTTGATCGCGCACTTCTTTCAACACTTTAGGTAGAAAGCCATCCGGGCCAGGTGACTTATTCGTCATTAGGTCACTGATCTTCTTTTTAAATTCTCCTTTGGTGAAGTCCATATGGGTAACGTGTTAGGAGGAAACATGCCACCCGTAATGCTTCCGTATGAGCTTGGCCATTGGTAACGGGTTAGGAGGAAACCTACAACGGGTAATTCTTCCGGAGGACACTGACCATGAGTAACGCGTTAGGAAGAAGCATGTTACGGGTAACGCTTCCGGAGGACACTAGGAATGGGTTAGAAGGAAACATGCCACATGTAACGCATCCGGAGGACACTGGTCATGGGTAATGAGTTTGGAGGAAAGATGACACTGATAACGGAGGACACTGGCCAGGGGTAACGCGTTGGGATAAAAGATGTTACGGGTAACACTTCCGGATAAGATTGGTCATGGGTAATGTGTTAGGAGGAAACATGCTACAGGTAACGCTTCCAGGAGACACTGGCAATGGATAACGCGTTAGGAGGAAACTTGCCCTTGGTAAGCATCCGGAGGACACTGGTCAAGGATAACTAGTTTAGAGGAAACATGCCACGAATAACGGAGGACACTGGCAAAGGGTAACGCGTTAGGAGAAAACATTTGATGGGTAGCCCTTCCGGGGGACACTGGGCAAGGGTAACGCGTTAGGAGGAAATATGTTACGGATAAGGCTTCCGGAGGACACTGGCCATAAGTAAAGCGTTAGCAGGAAAAATGCTACGGGTAGCACTTTCGGAGTACACCGGCAATGAGTAAGGCGAAGAAGAAACATGCCACGAGTAACGCTTTCGGAGGGCACTGCCTATGGGTAACGCGTTTGTAGGAAACATGCTACAGATCACGCTTTCGGGGGACAATGGCAATGGGTAACGCGTTAGGAGGAAACATGAAACAGGTAACGAATCCAGAGGACACTGGACCTGGGTAACTAGTTTGGATGAAACATGCCACGGATAACGAAGGACACTGGCCAAGGGTAACGCGTTAAGAGAAAACATGTCACGGGTAACTCTTCCGGAGGACACTGGTCATTGGTAACGCGTTAGAAGGAAACATGCTACTGGTAATGCTTCTGGTGGACAATGGCAATGGGTAATGCGTTAGGAGGAAACAGGGAACAGGTAACGAATCCGGAGGACACTAGACATGGGTAACTAGTTTGGATGAAACATGCCACGTATAATGGAGGACACTGGCCAAGTGTAACGCGTTAGGGGGAAACATTTTATGGTTAACGCCTCAAGAGGACACTTGGCATGGGTAAAGCGGTAGGAGGAAACATGTCAAGGGGAACGCTTCCGGAGGACACTAGCCATAGGTAACGCGTTAAGAGGAAATATGCCAACGGTATCGCTTTTGGACGACACTGGTCATTGGTAATGCGTTAGTAGAAAACAACAAGCAACGGTTAACTTTTCCGAAGGACACTGCTCATAGGAAACGTGTTAAGAAGAAACATGCCACAGGTAACAATTCCGGACCACCACTGGACATAAGTAACGCGTTAGAGGAAAACATGCCACGGGTAACTCTTCCGGAGCACACTGGCAGTAGGTAACCGGTGAGGAGAAAATATGCAACGGATATATTTTAAGGAGGACACTGGCCATGGGTAACGCGCTGGGGCGGAAACATTTCACGGGTAACGCTTCGTGAGGACACTGGCGATGGGTAACGCGTTAGGAAGAAACATGCTACGGGAAACGCGTCCGGAGGTAATGCGTTAAGGGGATACATGACACGGGGAAAGGAGGATACTAGCCATGGGTAACGCATTCTAAGGAAACATGTCACGAGTAAAGCCACTGGAGGAAACTATTCATGGGTAACGGGTGAGGAGGAAAAATGGCACGGGTAACGCTTTTGGAGGACACTGGCAATGGGGAAACCGTTATGAGGAATCATGCTACGGTAATGCTTGCCGTGGACACTGACAATAGCTAAAGCGTTGGGGAAACATGCCACGAGTAACGCATTCGGAGGAAACTGATGATGGGTAACTAGTTTGGAGGAAACATGCCACGGATAACGGAGTACACTGGTCAAGGATAACGCGTTAGGAGAAAGCATTTCATGGGTAACGCTCGCGGAGCACACTGGGCATGGGTAACGCGTTAGGAGGAAACATGCTACGGGTTAATCTTCCGGAGGACACACGACATGGGTAACGCGTTAGGAGGAAAGGCTTCCGGGGAACACTGACCATGGGTAACGCGTTAGGAGAAAACATGTCACAGGGAATACTTTCGGAGGAGACTGGCCATGGGTAAAGCGGTAGGAGGAAACATGTCACGGGGAACGCTTTCAAAAGACATTGGCTATGGGTAAAGCGGTAAGATAAAACATGCCACGAGTAACGCTTTTGGAGGACACTGGCCATTGGTAACGCGTTAGGAGGAAAGAAGCCACAGATAACGGGGGAGACTGGCCACCGAAAAATGCGTAAGGAGAAAACATGTCACAGGGAACACTTTCGGAGGAAACTGGCCATGGGTAAAGCGGTAGGAGGAAACATGCCACGGGGAACGCTTTCAAAAGACATTGGCCATGGGTAAAGCGTGAGGATCAAACATGCCACGGGTAACGCTTTCGGAGGATACTGGTTATTGGTAACGCGTTAGGAGGAAACCTGCCACGGGTAACGCGTTTGGAGGAAACATGCTACGGATAACGCTACCGGAGGACACTGGTCATGGTTAACGAGTTTGGAGGAAAGATGCCACAGATAACGGGGGACACTGGCCACCGTTAACGCGTTAGGAGAAAATATGTCACAGGTAAATCTTTCGGAGGACACTGGTCATGGGTAAAGTCGTTAGAGGAAACACGCTACGGGTAATGCTTTCGGAGGATACTTGGCATGGGTAACGCGTTAGAAGGAAACATGCTACAAGTAACGTTTCCAGAGGACACTGACAATGGGTAACACGTTATGAGTAAACTTGCCACGGGTATTGCATGCGAGGACATTAATTAAGCGTAAGAAGTTTGGAGGAAAAATGCCACGGATAACGGAAGGCACTGGCTAAGGGTTAAGCGATAGGAGGAACCTTTTCAAAGGGAACGCTTTCGGAGGACACTGGCCATAGGTAACGCGTTAAGAGGAAACATACCAACGGTATCGCTTTAGGACGACACTGACCATGGGTAATGCGTAAAGTTCGACGGTTGGTTGCGGTCTCCTTCTTGAAGATAGGAGTCACCTCCGCCTTACGCCAGTCTCTAGGAACGCATTTGGCCTGGATTGATATGTTGAAGATTGCGCTCAGGTGTCGTGACACTTGATCACGCACTTCTTTCAACACTTTAGGTAGAAAGCCATCCGGGCCAGGTGACTTATTCGTCATTAGGTCACTGATCTTCTTTTTGATTTCTCCTTTGGTAAAGTCCATATGGGTAACGTGTTAGGAGAAAACATGCCACCCGTAATGCTTCCGTATGAGCCTGGCCATTGGTAACGGGTTAGGAGGAAACCTACAACGGGTAACTCTTCCGGAGGACACTGACCATGGGTAACGCGTTAGGAAGAAGCATGTTACGGGTAACGCTTCCGGAGGACACTGGCAATGGGTTAGGAGGAAACAAGCCACGGGTAACGCTTCCGAAAGACACTTCTCATGGTAAACGTGTTAAAAGGAAACATGCCACTGGTGACTCTTCTGGACCACACTGGCCATAGGTAACGCATTAGAGGGAAACATTCCACGGGTAACTCTTTCAGAGAACACTGGTCATAAGTAACAGGTGAGGTTAAAAGATGCAACGGGTAACATTTTAGGAGGACACTGGCCATAGGTAACGCGTTAGTCATGAACATTCCACGGGTTCTGCTTCGGGAGGACAGTGGCGCTTGGTAACGCGTTAGGAGGAAACATGACACCGGTAACGCGTCTGGAGGACACTGGTATGGTAATGCGTTATGATGATACATGAAACGGGGAAAGGAGGACAATGGCCATGGATAACCAATTAGAAAACATGTCACGGGTAAAGCTTCCGGAGGCCTCTGGTCATGCGTAACGGGTCACGGGTACTTCTTCCGGAGGACACTAGCCATGGGAAAAGCGTTAGGAGGAAACATGCCAAGGGTAATGCATTCAGGGGACACAAGCCATGGGTAAATCGTTAGCAGAAAAAATTTCCACGAGTAGCCCTTTCGAGGGACAGTGGCCATGGGTAACGCGTTAGAAAGAAACATGCCACGGGTCACGCTTCCAGATGACATTGGCCATGGGAAACTCTTTAGGAGAAACATGCCACTGGTCACGCTTCCGGAGGACACTGGTCATAAGTAACGTGTTAGGAGGAAACATTCCACGGGTAATGCTTCCTATGAGCCTGGCCATGGGTAACGGTTAGGAATAATCCTACCACGGGTAACTCTTCCGGAGGACACTGGCCATGCGTAACGCTTTAGCAACAAGCATGCTACGGGTAACGCTTCCGGAGGAAACTGGCAATGGGTAACGGGTTAGGAGGAAACATGCCACGGGTATCGCATCCGGAGGACACTGGTCATGGGTAACGAGTTTGGAGGAAAGATGCCTCAGATGACGGAGGACACTGGCCAGGTGTAACGCGTTAGGATAAAACATGTCACGGGTAACACTTCTGGAGGACACTGGTCATGGGTACCGCGTTAGAAGGAAACATGCTACGGTAACGCTTCCGGTGGACACTGGCAATGGATAACGCGTTAGGAGGAAACTTGCCACGGGTAAGCATCCCGAGAACACTGGTCAGGGGTAACTAGTTCGGAGGAAACATGTCATGGATAACTAAGGACACTGACAAAGGGTAACGCGTTAAGAGGAAACATTTCATGGGCAACGCTTCCAGAGGACAGTTGGCAAGGGTAACGCGTTAGGAGGAAACATGCTATGGGTAAGGCTTCCGGAGGAGAATGTCCATGGGTAACACGTTAGCAGGAAACATGCGACGGGTAACGCTTCCGTAGGATATTGGCCATGGTTAACGCGTTAGGAGAAAACATGCCATTAGTAACGCTTTGAGGAGGCCACTAGTCATGGGCAACGCGGTAGTAGGAAACAGGCCACGGATAACACTTCTGGAGGGCAACGTGTTAAGAGGAAACATGCCAGTGGTAACTATTCCGGAATTCACTGGCCATAGGTAACGCGTTAGGAGGAAACATGCCACGGAAAACAGTTCCGGAGGACGTAGTCCATGGGTAACAGGTTAGGATGAAACAAGCCAAGGGTAATGCTTCCGGAAAACACTGATCATGGGTAAAGTGTTAAGAGGAAAAATACCATGGGTAATGATTCCGGAAGACACTGGCCATGGGTACAGCGTTAGCAGGAAAAATGCTACGGGTTGCTCTTTCGGAGGACACTGGCAATGAGTAAGGCGTTAGGAAGAAACATGCCACGGATAACGCTTCTGGATAACGGTGGACATGGGATACGCGTTAGAAGAAAACATGCCACTAGTCACGCATCCGGAGGACACTGGCCATGGGTAAAGCGTTAGAAGGAAACATGCCACGGGTAATGCTATCGTAGGACACTGACGATGGTTAACGCGTTATGAGGAAACATGCTACGGGTAATTCGTTTGGAGGAAACATGCTATGGGTAACGCTTTAAGAGGATATATGCTACTGATAACGCTTCCAGAGGACACCCGCCATGGGGAACGCGTTTGAAGATAACATGCCACTGGTACCGCTTCCGGAGGACACTAGTCACGGGTAACGCGTTATGAGGGAAGAGACTACAACCTACGCTTTCGGAGGAGACTGGTCATGGGGAACATGTTAAGACGAAACATTCCACGGGTAATGCTTCCAGAGGACATTGGCCATGGGTAACACGTTAGGAGGAAACATGCCACAGGCAACGTAGGAGACTGGCTATGGGCACCGCATTAGGAGGAAACATATCACAGTTAAGGGTTGCGGAGGGCACTGGTCATGTGTAACGTGTTAGAATGAAACATGTCACGAGTAACGCTTTCGGAGGACAATGGTCATTAATAACGCCTTAGGAGGAAATATGCCACGGGTAATGCTTCGGGAAGACACTGGCCATGGATACCGGGTTAGGAGGAAAACTGCCACGGGTAACTCTTCAGGAGAACACTGCCCATGGGTAACGTGTTAGGAGGACACATGCCAAGGGCAACGCTTCCGGATGACACTGGGCATGGCTAACGCGTTAGTAGGAAACAGGCTACGGTTAACGCTCCCGCAGGACACTTATCATGGGGAACATGTTAAGAGGAAACATGCCAAGGGTAACGCTTCCACGGAACACTGGCAAAGATAACTCGTTAGGAGGAAACATGCCACGGTTAACGCTTCCGGAGGACACTGGCCTTGAGTAACACGTTGGGAGGAAACATGCCAAGCTGAACAGAGGGCACTGGCAATTGGTACTGCATTATGAGGAAACATGTCACAGGTAAAAGTTCCCGAGGTCACTGGTCATGGGTAAGGGGTTTAGAGGAAACATGCCACTTGTAATGCTTGCAGATGATACTGGCCATGAGTAACGGGTTAGGAGGAAACCTGTACGGGTAACACTTTCGGAGGACACTGGCCATGTGAAGTCGTTTGGAAGAAACATGCTACGGGTAATGTTTCCGAAGGAGACTGGCAATGGGTAAAGCGTTAGAAGGAAACCTACCACGGGTATCGCATGCAGAGGAGACTGGACATGGTTAACGAGTTTGGGGCAAACATGCCACGGATAACGTAGGACACTGGCCAAGGGTAACGTGTTAGGAGGAAACATGCTTGTGCCACGCTTCCGGAGTACAGTGGTCATTGGTAACGCGTTAGGAAGAAATAGGATACTTGTAACCCTTACGGAGGACAATGGCTGGGGTAACGTTTAGGAGGAAACATGCACGGGCCACGCTTCCTGAGGACAGTGGTCATTGGTAACGCGTTAGGAAGAAATAGGATACTTGTAACCCTTACGGAGGACAATGACTGGGGTAACGTGTTAGGAGTAAACATGCCATGGATAACGCGTTAGGAGGAAACATGACAGGGGTAACGCTTCCGTAGGACACTTGCCATGAGTAACACGTTAAGAGAAAACATGCCTCTGGTAACGCTTCCGGAGGACACTGGTCATGGTTAACTTGGTAGTAGGAAAAAGTACACAGGTAACGCTTCCGGAGGACACTGTTCATGGAAAACTTGTTAAGAGAAAACATCCCAGTGTCAACTCTTCCAAAGCACACTGGCCATAGATAACGCGTTAGGAGGATACATGACACGGGTAAATGATGACACTGGCCATGGCTAACACATTAGGATCAAGCATGTCACGGGTAAGCGTTCGGGAGGACCCTGGTCATGTGTAACGGCTAGGAGAAAATGGCAGGGGTAACGCTTTTCGAGGACACTGGTCATGAGTAACGCGATAGCAGGGATACTTCCGGGGGAGACTGGCCATGGGTAACGGGTTAGGAGGAAACATGCCACGGATAACGCTACTGGATGTCAGTGGCCATGGGTAGCGCGTTAGGAGAAAACCTGCCACTGGTCACGCTTCCGGAGAACACTGGTCATGGGTAACGCGTTAGGAGGAAACAGGTCACGGACAACGCCTTCGGAGTACACTGTTCATGTGGAACGTTTTAAGAGGAAACATGCCCCAGGAAACTCTTCCGGAGGAAATGGCAATATGTAACCCGTTAGGAGGAAACATTTTAAGGGTAACGCTTCTTGAGGACATTGGCCATTGGTAATGCATTAGGAGGAAACATGCCACGGGTAACGCTTCCGCAGGACACTGGGCATGGGTAACGCGTTATGGGTAACCATCACACGCACAAAGGATGACACTGGACATAAGTAACGCATTAGGAGGAAACATGTCACGGGGAAGTGTTATGGAGGACCCTTTTTATGGGTAACGGCTAGGAGGAAACATCGCACAGGTCACGCTTTCGGAAAACACTAGTCATGGGTAACGGGTTAGGAGGAATCCTTCCACGGGTAACGCTTGCGGAGGTCACTGGCCATGAGAAACGCGTTACGCAGAAACATGCCACCGGTAACGCTTCCGGAGGAGACTGGCTATTGGTAATGCGTTACGAGGAAACATCCTACAGGTAACGCTTCCGGAGGACACTGGCCATGAGTAACCCCTAAGAGGTAACATGACACGAGCAAAGGAGGACACTGGTCATGTGTAACACATTAGGAGTAAACATCTCACGAGTAAAAGTTCAGGAGGGCACCAGGCATGGGTAGCGGGTTAGGAGGAAACATAGCACGGGTAATGCTTTCGGAGGACACTAGTCATGAATAACGCGTTACGATGACCATCCCCCGGGTAATGTTTCCGGAGGACACCGGCCATGGGTAACGGGTTAGGAAAAAACCTGCCATGGGTAACACTTCCGGAGGACACTGGCCATGGGTTAACGTTAGAAAGTAACCGCTTCTGGTAACGAGTTAGGAGGAAACATGCCACGGGTAACGCATCTGGAGGACATTGCTCATGGGTAATGAATTTGGAGGAAACATGCCACGGATAACGGAGAACACTATCCAAGGGTAACGCGTTTGGAAGAAACATGTCACTGGTAACGCTTCCTGAGGACACTGGTCATTGGTGACGCGTTAGGAGGAAACATCTACCGGTAACGCTTGTGGAGGGCACTGGCAATGGGTTACGCGTTAGGAGGAAACATACTAGGGCTAACGGGTTAGGAGAAAACATGCCACTGGTAACGCTTCAGGAAGACACTGGTCAATGGGTAACGCGCTAGTAGGAAACAGGCCCCGGGTAATGCTTTTGGAGGAGACTGTCTATGGGTAAAGCGTTAGTAGGAAAAATGCCACAGGTAACACTTTCGGAGTACACTAACCATGGGTAACGCGTTAGGAAGAAACATCCCACGGGTAACTTCTCCGGATGACAGTAGCCATGGGTAACGCGTTAGGAGAAAACATGCCACTGGTCACGCTTCTTAGAGGAGACTGGACATGGGTGACGCGTTAGGAGGAAACATGCCACGTTTAACGCTTCCGGAGAACACTGGTCATTGGTGACGCGTTAGGAGGAAACATGCTACCGGTAACGCTTCCGGAGGACACTGGCAATAGGTTACGCGTTAGGATGAAACATACCACGCCTAACGCGGTATGAGAAAACATGTCACTGGTAACGCTTCCGGAGGACACTGGTCATGGGCAACGCGTTAATAGGAAACAGGCCCTGGGTAACGCTTCCGGATTACACTAGTCATTGAAATGTGTTAAGAGGAAACATGCAACGGGTAACTCTTCCTGAGCACACTCGCTATAGGTAATGCGATAGGAGGCAACATGATACGAATAACGCTTCCGGAGGACACTGGCCATGGTTAACTCGTTATCACCAAAAATGCCACAGGAACTCTTCCGGATGACTGTAGATATGGGTTACGCGTTAAGAGATAACATGTCACTGGTCACGCTTCCGGAAGACACTGGACTTGGGAAATGTTGAAATGGAGACAGGCCACGGATAACGCCTTCGGAGGACACTGGTCATGGGGAACGTGTTAAGAGGAAACATGCCACGTTAACGCTTTCGGAGGACATTGCAATAGATAACGCATTAGGAATAAACATGCCACGGGTAACGCTTCCGGGGGACACTGGCTAAGGGTACCGCGTAAGGAGGAAACATGACACGAGCAAAGGAGGACATTCCCAATGGGTAACTCATTAGGAGGAAACATGTCACGGGTAACGCTGCTAGAGGACACTGGTCATGGGTAACGCATTAGGAGGAAACTTGCCACGGGTAATGCTTCCGTTGAGACTGGCCATGGGTAAAGCGTTATCAGGAAAAATTCCACGCGTAACGATTCCGGAGGTCACTGGCCATGGGTAACGTATTGGAGGAAAATGCCACGGGTAGCTCTTCCGAATGACAGTGGCCATGGGTGACGCGTTTCGAGAAAACATGCAACTGGTCACGCTTCCGGACGACGCTGGTCATTGGTAACCCGTTAGTAGGAAACAGGCCATGGGTAACACTTTCGGGGGACACTGGTCATGGGGAACATGTTAAGAGGAAACATGCCACGGGTAATGCTTTCTGGGGAAACTTGCAATAGGTAACGCATTAGCAGGAAACATGCCATGGGTAACGCTTCTGGAGGACACTGGCTATGGCTAACGCGTTAGCACGAAAAATGCCACGGGCAAAGCAAGACACTGGTCATGGGTAATTCATTAGGAGGAAACATGTCACGGGCAAGGGTTCCGGCTGAAACTGGCCTAAGGTAACGGGTTAGGAGGAAACACGCCACGGGTAACGCTTTCGGAGGTCACTGGCCATGGATAACCCGTTAGGATGAAACATTCCACAGTTAACGCGTTAAGAGGAAACATGCAACGGGTAATGCTTCCTGAAGACACTGGCCATGGGTATTGAGTTAGGAAGAAATATGCCACGGGTAACGCTACCGGAGGGCACTGGCTAAGGGTAACGCGTTAGTAGTAAACATGCCACGGATAACGCTTCCGGGGGACACTGGCTAAGGGTACCACGTTAGGAGGAAACATGACACGAGCAAAGGAGGAAATTCGCAATGGGTAACTCATTAGGAGGAAACATGTCACTGGTAACGCTGCCGGAGGACACTGGTCATGGGTAACGTGTTAGGAGGAAACTTGGTACGGCTAATGCTTCCGAGGAGACTGGCCATGGGTAAACGTTATCAGGAAAATTTCCACGGGTAACAATTCCGGAGGTCACTGGCTATGGGTAACGTATTAGGACTAAAATGCGACGGGTAACTCTTCCGAATGACAGTGGCCATGGGTAACGCATTTCGAGAAAACATGCAACTGGTCACGCTTCCGGACGACGCTGGTCATTGGTAACCCGTTAGTAGGAAACAGGCCATGGGTAACGCTTTCGGAGGACACTGGTCATGGGTAACATGTTAAGAGGAAACATGCCACGGGTAATGCTTCCGGAGGACATTGGCAATAGGTAACGCGTTAGCACGAAAAATGCCACAGGCCAAGCAGGACACTGGTCATGGGTAATTCATTAAGAGTAAACATGTCACGGGCAAGGGTTCCGGCTGAAACTGGCCATAGGAAACGGGTTAGGAGGAAACACGCCGCGGGTAACGCTTTCGGAGGACACTGGCCATGGATAACCCGTTAGGATGAAACATTCCACAGGTAACGTGTTAAGAGGAAACATGCCACGGGTAATGCTTCCTGAGGACACTGGCCATGGGTAACGGGTTAGGAAGAAACATGCCACGGGTAACGCTACCGGAGGACACTGGCTAAGGGTAACGCGTTAGCAGTAAAAATGCCACGGATAACGCTTCCGGAGGACACTGGCCAAGGGTAACCCGTTAGGACTAAAAATGCCACGGGTAGCGGAGGACACTGGTCATGGGTAACTGATTAGGAGGAAACATGTCACGGGCAAGGGTTCCGGCTGAAACTGGCCATAGGTAACGGGTTAAGAGGAAACACGCCCCAGGTAGAGCTTCCGGAGGACACTGGCCTTAGGTAAGGCTTAGGAGGAAACTTACCACGGGTAACTCTTCCAGAGGACGCTCGCCATGGGTAACGCGTTAGAAGGAAACATGCCACTGGTAACGCTTACGGGGGACACTGCCCATTTGTAACGCGTTAGGAGGAAAAATAGCACAGGTACCGCTTCCGGAGCACACTAGCCATGCGTAACGAGTCAGGAGGAAACATGCTACTAGTAACGCTTTCGGAGGAAACTGGCCATTGGTAACCCTTTAGGACGAAGCATGTCATGGGTACCGCTTCCGGAGGACACTGGCTATGGGTACCACGTTAGGAGGAAACATGCCGCGCTACCGCTTCCCGAGGACACTAGTCATGCGTAACGCGTTAGAAAGAAACATGCTACGGGTTACGCTTCCGGTGGACACTGGCTATGGGGAACGTGTTAAAAGGATATATGGCACGGGCAACGCTTCTGGATATCACTGGCAAATAGGTAACGCGTTAGGCAGAAACATGCCACCGGTAACGCTTCCGGAGGAGACTGTCTATTGGTAATGCGTTACGAGGAAACATGCCACAGGTAACGCTTCCGGAGGACACTGGCCATGAGTAACGCGCAGGAGAAAACATGACACGGGCAAAGGAGGACACTGGCCATGGGTAACACATTAGGAGTAAACATCTCACGAGTAAAGGTTCAGGAGGGCACTGGGCATGGGTAGCGGGTTAGGAGGAAACATAGCACGGGTAATGCTTTCGGAGGACACTAGTCATGGGTAACGCGTTACGATGACCATCCCCCGGGTAATGTTTCCGGAGGACACCGGCCATGGGTAACGGGTTAGGAAAAAACCTGCCATGGGTAACACTTCCGGAGGACGCTGGCCATGGGTTACGCGTTTGGAAGAGAACGGTCATAGGTAACACGTTTTGGCATAAGGGGTGTCTCAAATATGTGTTGTTAGTATTTTCTTTTAATAACATTGTAACTACTCGGCCGATTCCAACGAAATTTGAAACCCTTATGTTGTTTTACATTCTCTTCCGAATCATATAATTGCCAAAGTCCTTCCAAGGCTAGCCGGGGAATTATTTGGCAATAATGTAATAACTATTCGGCCGATTCTAACGAAATTTGAAATTCTTATGTTGTTTAACATTATCTTTCGAATGATATAATTGCCAAGGTTCTCTCAAGGTTAGTCTTAGAATTCCCAAAAGTTTTGAAGGTCGTAAGGTCATAAATCAGAATAAGTGAGAGCACGCGACTCTTTGGTCAGCAGACCTTGTTTTTCTCTACGACTATCCCCTCAAGCCTCTGTCTAGGCTTAAATTGCTGACTAGCTACATCATGCTGTGTTAGAAGAGAGCCTTTGCAACCTCTATAAATGAACGCCCTTTAAGGCCTGCCGGTCGCAATAAACCAGGCCTTGGAGAGACCTGGGCGCTGGGGCGCGAATAATGGGAAAATCGGTTTTGCCCTAATTATCACTTTCCTGCGTGTAATGCGCTGATCACCCCCCACCCCCCCTACGACCGTTCTCGGTTGGATAAATCTGCCGTGCTTGTGGCGGGCTGGATTTACTGCTTTGTTGTTGGCTACCAGCCCATCTAAAAGTCTCGGGTCCCGTCTCTGAGCATCATCATAGATGGGAGGAGGTACGGATACTCCGCCGAAGGCACCGTCCTGGGCCTTAAAATCACCAACCATAGATACTCGAGACACCACACGGAGAGGCGGAACCTGGCGAAGAGAGAAATATCCAAGCTCTACAGGTTTAGAGATCTTAGCTCGGCCAACATCAGAAAATTATATATGATGTATTTCCGGACTATGCTGATCTACCCCGCAGTGGTGTCCCAAGCGGCTAATAAAACCTCAATGAAAAGGCTCCAACGTATCCAGAACACTGCCTTCCTGCTTATCAACCAAGTAAGAAGGCGTGACCGAGTCAAGCAAAGCGTCCTGCATCGGAGGAAATGCTTGGAGCCCATCAATGTCGTCAACCAGAAACTGGGCAAAAAGATCTGGTCCACTCTAACGGACGATGTCATTCCAGAACTGCAGGGAGCAGGCGGCAGGTTGAATATACCTGCGTGGCTACGGGCGAAAGCCTCACGCAGAAGCCGGTTCCCGAGCACAGAACTGTGTACACGAAATAATATCACTCCAATATACACATAAAAAGCGTCACAACACATCACATCTAGTTCCTTACATTTACACACGAAAAATGAGACAACAGACAACACTAAAATAGCATTGTCGGCAAGAAAAGCTATTAAAGGCTTGAATGCTACAAACAACAACATTATTACACTAAAAGTAAAAAGACAGAGAAGAAGAAACAAAAGACAATAAGAAGAACACTACAAACACATGAAAATAAAAAACACACAAAATATCAACGCAAATAAAGGAAAAAGGAAACCATAAAAATAAAGTGATGCCCTCCCTACTATATCTTCCACTATACCATCTCTCTTCGAAAATTGAGTACATCATCATCAGTCTGCCACAACAGCAGATTTTCATCTTAGCTGCAGGGGCGGTTTTAGGTTGTGCGGGGCCCTCAAATCAATGGGGGAGCGAATCGTTGAACTAAAATTTATCTTTAAACAATACCCAATTTATTGATAATTAATTTGCCAAATGACCATTTCACAATTGAATATTACACTCTTTTTTTTAAGCTTAACACTGCAAAAATAACTAAATAATAATAATAAAAAACAAAAATGATGCAATGAGTGCGTTTTATCTATTGCAGGGAATTCATTCAGTTCACTTGATAATATCTTAGTAAAAAAAAAAAAATCTAGCCTTTTTACATTCAAACTCTTCGATGACGATAAATTAAGCTCTTAATTTCTTATGTTCAATGCTCAAGAGGGTGAGTGAAGACCATCGGTCCTCCCCCAATGTGTTTCGTAGATAATTCTTGATTAGCTTCATCTTGGAGAATGATCGCTCAACAGTGAAGTTTGTGACAAACATACAGAGATAGATTCGTAATACGATTTTAACATTAGAAAATGTTTCTAGCATGTTATGTTTGTGTATTATCTGATATATTTCTAGTTCAGGACTTTCTGCAGCCTTTGTGCCACCTGATGAAGTAGCACCTTGAGGCGAATCTCTTGGAAATGGAATGGATTTAATAACATGTGCAAATTGCAAAAGCTCCGACTCCAATCCAGACTCCAAATCATTGGCATAAGACACGATCTTTTTAGCTAACGATTTAAGGTATTTGCTTTGTTTGAGATTTCTGATAAAAAACAAAATTTCTCTCGAAGGGCGCTGGAAGTAGTAATGCTATGCTGCAGGGCAGCACAGAGCTTGCCAACGATGGACAAGAATGCAGTCACTCTAAACTTCTCTCTCCCTGTCAACGTAACATCCTCCGCGGAGTCTAGTTTATCATGGTAACGCTTGTGCTTCTTAATACGCTGCGTGTCGGCGTAATATGCATCATTACTCGTCATGTCACGGGGATCACATTTAGCTATAGCTTTTGCTTTAAAATCATCAAACTGGGATCTCAGGTTCTTAGCAAATTGTAAAAGAGACTAGCAGTGTGACAACTGTATTGAGGGAGAGCACATTTTTTGGCAACTGGATATTGTTATTCTGAAACCTTTCCAATATGCTATCCCAAACTTCAAAGAGAAGCACTGTTTAATTTTTTTTCAAACCTGTCAAAGGATCACTTGCTTCAGTTCTTGTTTCAGCTGACTAATTCTGATATATAAGAAATTCTCTTCTAGAACAATGATATTTTTTTGTATGCTCTATTGAGAACAGCTACAGCATCTGCTTGTGCTGACCAACGGGTGTCTGAAAATATTTTGACAACTTCAATCTCTTTTCTTTATTAGTCTCTAGTACCTCAAGATGTCTCATTCAACAATAAATATATTTTGTATCAAAGCAAACAATGACACTGCAGTAGGACAGCTTTCTGCAGCACACTTTACTACCAAGTTTAAGGAAAGAACCATACATAGTATGTACTCAGCTTCATTAGAGTAATTTTTTATTATCTGTTGGGTCCCCTGATATTCAGCGGATATGTTGTTGGCGTTGTCATAGGACTGTCGTGGGCAGTCAACAACTAGAATGTTTTCTCTAAGAAAATCAAGAACAGTTGTAGCAATATCTCTGCCAGTGAGGCTTAGCATGAGAATGAATTGCAAAAACCTTTCAACTGGACCTGTAGTAAGTAGTACATAACGTATTGTAAAAATAAATTGATCCATGTGTGAAATATCAGGTTTAGAATCAATAGAAATTGATAAGTACTTCGCCCTTTTTGCGTCATCTGTCATTGAGGACAAAACTTTTTCTGCCATTATTTCAATGATTTCCTTAGAAATGCTATGGCTAAGTAGGAAGTATGACTACTACCTTTGTTTGCGTGTTTCTTGATGCTCGTATGTACTGACAAGAAACTGTCATATGTGCTCAGCAACTGTAGAATCCCAAGATAGTTTCCATTGTGTACTGATCCAATTATCTCATTTTTACCTCGAATGGCTAATGCGCGTTCACAAAGTAGCTATAAAGCATCAACACACCTCAATACTGCTTGCCAGTACTCACATTCACTTTCATATTGTTGTACTAGATTAGAGTCAATACGGGCACTCACAGTCTTTCGATATATAACTTCGACCATACTTTTCCTGCGCTGATTGACCTACCGTGAGATTCTATGCCACATCTAGCGTTCTTCCAGTCATTGAAGCCAATTGTGAATGAGCTCTTTTTCTTTGACATAAGCTTGCAATGAAAACAATATACTTCACAAGTTGTTTTAGATTAAGAGAGCAATTTAAGATAAATTTCTTGGCCAGATAATGAATGAGTTCGAGTGAATAATGTCTTTGTTCAGTGACGAGTTCTGTTTGGCTCTTTATATGAATATAAGTTAATAAGAATACTCGTATAGTATTGGGGTGAAGCGTGAAGTCTGGAAGGTATTGAATGTTTATAAGGGTGTATTGGAGATTGTAGGTAGTAGGCCTATTTTTAGTCTTCCAAGTCAAGTTTGCTCTGACTTCCAAAGTTTCTCACAGAAAATACGCGTCTAGGCTGGGTTCCAGAAGGTGCCTTGGTAATCAAGTATAAAGGAAAAGGATTCGAAAGGAAAGCGGCGATAAGTAGGCTTTATTCTTAGCTTGGGCCTACCTAAAGTTGGAGCAAGCGAAATAGTTCGAGTCTTACGCGGCCGTGTGTAGGTTTCCTGTTAATGTTAGGTAGCTGGGGCTAAGGAGGCAGGACTTAAGGACAAGGAACGGACTCGTGACGCTAGTAATAACAAAAAGGCTAGTAAGCTATACTGACAGACGCCTTAACTGATTCTCTTTCGATCTTAGTCTCTTCTCCTTAATCTTTACGTCCGTATATATATATATATATATATATATATATATATATATATATATATATATATATATATATATATATATATATATATATATATATATATATATATATATATATATATATATATATATATATATTCAAAATACATTTTATAATAAACAATACTTATAATAAATTGACAAATATAAATAAAAACGTTTCAATTTTAATTTTTCACAATGTAAACAATGCATGCAACTTCACTTTCTTCTTCTGGAAATCCAGAGCAATGGGTCAATTCCAGAATTCCACAACTCATTAAGAGTAATTAAACATAGAAATAGACCTCGAAATCTCTATCTCAAGGTTGTTGTTTCAAACATAACATAATAAAGGGTGTTTCAACAAGGAGGCTCGAGCTTTCTCAGGAGATAGTGGCTATGTTGTTAAAGCCACATCTGGCAACTTCACTGTGAACTGTTCAGTAGTACTTGGCAAGTCATGATGGAAAGTTATAGCGTTGAACAGCGTGTGCAAATCATAAAATATTATTATCATCAAAATCAGTGCTCCGTTCGACAAACGTTCCCTGCATTACGTGATTTCTATCATCTTCAGTGACGAAGCCCATTTCTGGATGAATGGATTTGTGAACAAGCAAAATTGTCGGATTTGGGACGAAAACAATCCCCATGAGATACACCGGCATTAATTGCATCCCAACAAAGTCACTGTTTGGTGCGGATTTTCGTCTAACGGAATCATTGGTCCGTATTTTTATGAGAACGAAGATGGGATTGCCATAACCGTCAACGGCGAGACCTACAGATCGATGATAAGCAACTTCTTGTGGCCTCAATTGGATTATATGGATACTGACGACATGTGGTTCCAACAGGACGGTGCTACGTGCCACACTGCGCCCGCCACGATAGACATTTTGCAACAGTGATTTCAGGGCAGGATCATCTCGCGCGGCGGTGACGTCAACTGGCCACCGATATCATGCGATTTAACGCCATTAGACTATTTCCTTTGGGGCTACCTTAAATCGCAGGTCTATGCGAATAATACGAAAACATTCGAAGTCCTCAAAGTCAACATAACGAACACCATCCAGCAAATTCAGCCAGATTTATGCGACAAAGTCATCGAAAATTGGGCCTCCCGAATACGTTCTACCAAGCGAAGCCGCGGCGGACATTTGAACGACGTCATATTCCACACTTAATGCCATAAATGTACTTCCATATTTAAAATAAATTGAGTGCAAATATTACACATAACTTGTTTTATTTACATTTAAAAATCGAGGGGCCTTATTGAAAGACCCTATATTTACATTTATTGGATTCTGAAGTTGTTACCCAAGGTGTAGTGTGTCACACACTCACATTGCACTCCACGCCAACTAATTAATCCATCGAATTATTTATAGTGAACTCAACGTTATATGTGAGGGTGAGGAGCCCTCCCAGGCGCGGGGTCCTAGGCCTTGCTTAGCTGTCTTGTCAATGATTACTAGGTCTCAGTATGGATATCCACCTTCTTACCCTGCCTCTATGGCTTCCCAGGTGAAAGGTGCGACCTATAGGGAAGGAAGGACTATTCGGTCACTTCTGGTTGGTGTATGTTGCTGCCCTATGTTGCGTTCACTATTCTTCAACGCAGCCAGGACGGACCTCGGAAAATTCCGAACACCCGAAACAGGATAGGCGGGAGCGGCTGGACGAGGAATATAGCCTTTGCTTTCTTTTCAGTGGTCACAAGCTAGGGAAATTACCCTGTGTCGGCAGGCTATCGAAAGCCTTGAACAGTTCTTCTCAACATTTCGGATTATCTCCTTCTCTCTCAATCCACGCCCAAACTTGGTGTCGAGGTGGACGAGGAACTAAAAGACAACTCCATTCTGAAAGGTGAAGGGGGTCTTCCAGGTGACTCTCCACTTGCAGCGGGTCCCCGTTTGCTTGCTCAGGCGCCCACTAAGAACACGGCAAGACGAATGAGGTGACCCACTACAACCGCCTTAAAGGAGTAAGAGGCAGCATCGTCCCTTGGGACTTGTCGACGCATCTCATCTACCCGAGGCTTGTTACTTTGATGGGAACTCGCATGACTGCTGCCCTATCTTTGCAATGCGGGTCGGTATGCTGGCCCCAGGGACGGGTCTTATGTTCTGTGTCCCCAATGGGGATACCTAAACGTCTGGGTTTGGGGGAGGGTAGGTTGAAGACCTGGCCCAGATGACTGGGTATTCCAAGGGACATGGAGGAGGAGGAGGAGGAGGACCTGTAGATATTAGTTTAGGCTGTATTTTAACTAAAAAATAAAAAAAATAATAAATATGTGTTTTTCTGCCTTATAAAAGCATGTTTTTGTTATCGCGGTAAAGTTTAATTTGTAATTTAGCGGAGTCGCACTGGGGGGGAGCTTGCGCTTCGCTACTAAGATTAAAATCTTTAAAAAAGCAGCCATGGTTAAATTTATATAAATTTTCTGAACTTCGCCAATTATAATAATTTTAAAAAGGAACTCTAAACTAAATTTCCCACCTTTCAAAATATCACGTTGCTAAAATATAGTTATAGAAGAAGATATATAAAAATAAATTTTCTGAACTTCACCATTTGTAATTCTTTGGGTTTTAAAAGTTTCACAAAATTTCGATACTTATATTTATTTCTGAACTTCACCATTTTGTTTTTTTTATATTATAAAAGAATTATTGAAAATAAATTTGATAAAAAACATAAGTCATAACCAAACTAAGATGAAATTATTATTCAAATACTCAAAAAGTCCCCTTCTTAAATTATAGTTAGTGAAGTGATGATGATGATGCTGATGATAAGGCAGAAAAACATTTATTATTTTTTTTTATTTTTTAGTTAAAACAGTCTAAATTAATATCTACAGGTCCTCCTCCTTATCCTCCTCCATGTCCTCCTGGCCCATCTTCTACTCCAGGAGGTCCATGTTCCCTTTGAGGAACACAAGATCCTCAAAGTTGACCTCATCCAGGAAGGGCCTCTTGGCCCTGAGGACGTCCCTGGCCGTGCGCAATAGCCTCTCCACAGCTGCAGAGCTGTATTGTATTTAATGAATAAGTCCACCCACACCTCCCTGTCTGGTGGGGGAAGAGGGACCAGGCCAGCTCGTCTTTAGAGGGCACCCACTCCTCCATGAACTTCCTCAGGCCCTCCCTCACATCCTGCTGCTGGTTGGCCGGACCTCTAACAAGCAATTGTTGAAGAGGCGAGCGTCCAAGTCCTGGGGTTCCTGCACTTTTGGCTGGGGAGGCTGACGCTGCTGCTGCTCCTCCTCCCTGGGCTTGATGACAGCCCCTAGCTCCCTGGTGATCGTGTCCCTGATCTCTTCCCCCTTGTCAGGCTCAATGTTCTCCAGGGCCTTGGTGGTGAGGTTGGGGTGGACGGCTGTGCCCATAAGGAGGTCGCCATCCTCAAAGAGGTGGCTAAACCTCTTTTTATAGCCCCTGAGGAGGGTCTGCACCATGTTAAAGGTAGAACGCTGTTAGACTTTAATTACTTCTACACTTTACAGTATTCTTTTCGTCTTAGCCACAAGAAAAGTAGAAGCATAGATTAAAATACGAGAAAATGAGATTAATTCGCACGATGAACGCCACAAGGCGTAACACGTTCTCGAACGTTTTTAACTGACAGGACAGGTTTAAAACTTGGTTCACGCCTCAAAAGGGTATGTAATTTTACTAATTTATAATAAAATTCAGAGTGACAAACTTTTTTGAGGTACGTTTAGGTAGTTTCATGTATCGTTAGTCTCATATAATGTGAAGAATTTAATTTATCGTAAAAGGAAAGTTAAAAATCAGATAAAAATAAAATTAGCTGTTACCAACTCAAATTTGACATTTTTAGCCAAATCGAGCTTTAAAACTGGCTTAAAACAGCCGCGGCAATTCGTTTCAAGAAAGTCGTCTTTGTTCCTGTTCAAAGTCGCGGAAAATTGGCGGTGTGACTTTGCTTAGTCCGACTTTTTCAAAACGTTTGCGACTTTCGACTTTGTGTCTTCGAAATTCATAGTGCGGCAAAGTCGCAACTCGTTGCCGCAACGCCCAGCTCTGCAGCTGAGGAGACCGGATAACTGACGACGAAACTGATGCTCGGACACGAGCTGGAGCCGACGACGACATATCAGTCCTCCGTCCTATTGTGGGCAAACTTCCCAAACCGAATAATAAAAGGCACCTAAAGATCAAAATGACAAATTGTACCAAGCGAACTTTTGCCTACGCTTCATCTGATGCCAGAGTCCTTACAATCACAGAAAACCATCTCAGTACCAATTGATCTCGGTAATCAGTCACTCAAGGATGCTTACTTAATTAATTAAGGATGTCCATCAAAGCCGATGATGTTTCTCCATCTGACATACTAAAGTGAGGTTATGTATTGTCTCTGGCGCTACCTTAGATGACAGTAAATTCCAATCCACGGGATGGAAGGGGGGAGTACAGAACTTGTCGTACGTGTGATAAGTGTGCCGCGCATGAGGAGGAATAATTCAATATTTGGAAAGAATATTTAATTTAACTTAACTGTTATTTATCTCCCTTTTAAAGCATTTTTTCTCCTATTATTATTATAAAAAAAAACAAAAACAATGGAGGCAACCAGCTGGAAAGCACAAAAGTTATAAGCCTAAATGGGCCTAGCGGGCGTCATTGCATCGAAAGCAAAAGAAATAGACGTCTTATCTTATAGGAATTGAAAGTAAAGAGAAAAGAAAGACGAAATACGGCTCTCTGTGGACAGCATCAAACCAGAAGAAGGAGGAGTGGTACAGCGACTGAAGGTCAGATGCATCACCAGGACAAGACCCACTCCTAAAAGAGCCATAGTTGATCAATGGAGTGGCTTGTCATAAGCGTGACCAGCTGCAGCCTGTGAAGGAAACGGGAAATCCCATGTCAAAAGCTAGAGCTCGGAAATTCAATTTGCGTCCTTCCGAGAAGGGCAAATATGGCCTAATGAACAGATGGCACATACTCGTATGTGTGTTTGTGTACATGTGCGGATTATGGTATGACAGATACAGGATACTCCAGCGGCGGAAATGTCGCACACACCATACTTAGTTGCCTGAACGCGAATGCAGGCAGGATATAAGTTCATTTGAGAGCTTATTGTAGACACAAAATGCCTGCTTTTGGATACCTTTAAATCATTATTTGTTATGAGGATTAAATAATTCAAAATTAACGAGAAAAATTTTCATCCTCAATTTTCCATCATTATATTCCCGAAATAACCGGACGCTCTTACCCCATATCGTTCTCTTGGCTGCCTGGACACCTAAACATACAGGGAAATGAAAGGGCCGACCAAGAAGTTAAGAAGGTCGCCCTCTGTACCGTACCGCCCATCTTCCACCGAGACTACGTCCCTCTCATCTGTAAATTGGGTAGGGAAGAATGGGAGCGATATTGGAACTCTTATGGACACCCTCACCTACTCCAACTTAAGAAAAATGCTTCCCCGTGGCCATTATCCTACTCCCTCACGAGGTGGCATGAAGTCATGCTGTGGTGCCTGCGAATCGGCCACTGTCGCCTCACCCACGGACACTTAAAAGCTAGGGAGGAACCACCATCTTGCCAGACGTGTGATTCTCGCATCTCAGTGCAACCCATCTTGCGCACCTGCCCGCGATACTCTGCCCATCGAAAGAAGTACCTCGGTCCTCACTCCACCATTTCCTCTATTCTCGGTTCTCGGAGATTCCCCTTATGTTATGCCCAACTTAGTACGATTCCTGGAACATGCTGGCCTTTCCTCCAAAATCTAATACCCTAGTTACCTCCTTACTACCCTATATTTTAATCCTATTTTACTCTCCATAGTTTCATCCGAGCCTTGTCCATTCCTATTTTCACATGAAGGACTTTAACTAATTCCATGTGAGTGCTCTTTTATTTTGTTTTTAACCTTCTAGCTGAACTTGTATGCCCACACTATTTGATTGCCTCTTTTTGTGGCAGTACGTATTTTTTATCTCCTGTTTTTAATACCAATATAAGCCAGATGAGCCAATAAGGCAATAAGCGACGAAATCTAATTCAGTGAAAGGGAAGCGTCTCTCGTTAGATGACTGTTAGCGTACATTTTTCCCGCATCTTGGTAGAATAGACCTAAGCAAGGAACATAGTGAAGGAAGAGAAAAGCAAAAGGAATATGAGAACTAATTTTTATTCTAACAAGATTAGTTCCGAGACTTCTCCCTGAAAGATCACGCGGAAGTCTCGGAACTAGTCATGTATTTAGAGTGGGAATTTGTTCTCGTAATGCTCTATTTCCTTTGATTTGTCAGCGTGTACACTACACTCTACAGAAGAACATAGTTAAGACATAAGGAGGCGTGTCATTTCAGTTCAAAACGTTGGTGACATAGATAGGGAGAAATATCCCAGCGAATAAACATTTCACTGGCAATCATATGCATGTTTAGGGATGCTGCAACAGGAAAAGTTCTGCCCAGAAGAGGCAGGAAGCTGAAAGAAATCACCGAGTGATATTGGCAACACTATAAGTAAAGTTAAAGTTGACTCAGATACCACGAAGAAGCAAAGGTATGGCTGCAGCTAGAATCAATGTTTCAGAGACGAAATTGAAGAGATTCCTACACGAAAATGATCTAAAATGGTTAAGGGATGGAAAGAAGCCTAATCTTCATAAGGTTCCCGTTGCTGAAAGGCTCACGTTTACAAAAGAGCACGTTCAACCTGATAAAAACACTTATTAGAACTATTTTGACTATAATTACTGGATAAATGTTTGGTGGAATGCTGGTGAGGCGCTTCTTCCGAAAAAACTTTACCAACCGCAAAGCACGGTAGAGGTAGCATAATGTTATGAGGTTTGCTTTACTGCTAATGGTACCTGAACAGGCTTAAAATCAATGGAATAACGAGTTTTATTTTGAACGAGACAATGTAGTAAAGAGATAGTTTGAAAATTCCATAATTATTGTCTTGAAATGACGCGCATAAAGCCAAGACCCTAAACCTTGGGTGGCATTCAAAAATCGCATACTCACATAGAAACACAACGAATGTGGATAAATGGTAGGTGTATTGTGAGAAAGCAAGAAACCAAATTTCTAGAACACCGTTCAGACTTAACAGAAAACTATGACAAACAGTTGACAGCAGTGATTGCTAACAAAGGTCTTGCAAACGATATTAATGATAATTTTCCTTGTGTAAATCTTTGTTCTGTTTATTTTTTAATGTTGTTGAAATAAATTGTTTCTGCTTTCAGAACACTTCAGATTGTTTGTTTTTTTATTACTCTGGGAATGAATAAGAAGCATTTACTATGTAGCATGCCGAGAAGTGCAAGCGGGAAAATTAAAAGTTTTGCTGGAATGAGTCTTTTTAGACTAAGGGCGGGTAACCTCCGGCCCGTGAAGGCCTAGCGTCTGGCCCGCCACCTTGCTCAGCATTAATATTACAACGAGGACCGCGAAACCCCAGACCCCCAAATTAAATAATTTCTGCCAAACAGCGTCTGTCTCAGTAGACTATTAGAGGGAGAGGGAAATGAGTCATGTCTGGCAGTGAAAATGAGTAAAAAATGAGAGAAAAATGCCTTCCCCTCACAGATACAAAAAAATGAAAAATTCCTAGAGACCAAAAGTTGTAGAGGAGGAAATTCTAAACAAAAAAATGCTTACTACTTTTTTCACTGCTATGAATCCTTCTTCCGCGACCTCGTCCTTCCTTCTAGCAATTTTCCAAAATACATTGCGCAGGTTCAACGCATCGTGGCCATGTTTGGCAGCACCTACTGTTGCGAACATCTCTACTCCAAAATGAAGTACACGAAGGACCTCACCTTCGCTCCCAACTCTCGGAATGCCACCTCAATGACATTCTTCTGTTGTCGACCTCATCCATCGAGCCGGGCATTGAAACACTTCTGTCTCGCAAGCAGCACCAGCCGTCTCACTCATTTGTATGTTTTTCAATAAAATTATTGTATAATGTATTCTAGTGTATATATTTATATATATATATATATATATATATATATATATATATATATATATATATATATATATATATATATATATATGTATATATATATATATATATATATATATATATATATATATATATATATATATATATATATATATATATATATATATATATATATCACTCACTTTGGGGATTTCGTTTGTCACTCCGGCCCGCGGCCTGCTCCCAAAAGTCTGGCCCTCACTGTGAAAAGGTTGCCCGACCCTGTTTTAGACTCACGATCGAGCAAATGTTCGCAACTTACCGCTCGCTAATTTCGTTATTTATTTTTTCATCCATCCGTTTCTTACATTAGTGCCCAGACCCGGTAATGGAGTGTTACGACTTGGATAACGTCTCCAAGCGGCGTTCCACGTCATTTTTTTAAAAATATCCTCCGCTTCTAGGGCGGCGGGAGTGTAGCAGGGAGAGAAGTGCAAGTGGGCGGTTTAAAAGCTTCGCTTGAATTACGCTTTAGGTTTAGGATAGCGCAGTCAATACGCCGCTTGCCAACGATGGTCCGGCGACGCACGGAAGTTGTTCGCAACTTCCTGCACGCTACTTTCGTGTTATATATTTTTATCGCCATTTTTCTTACACCGCTTCAATCTAAACTATTTCGCTAAAATTATTCAAATATCAATTGGGTAAATAATTAAAAAGTCTACACCACTCACATGGATTTAGTCTTCTGCTTCAAACTGTATATCAGTGTTTGCTTGGATGGAAACTCTAAATACAGGGATATTAAACCCATTTGAAAAGGTGATCGTTAATGAGGTCTCGTAAAGAAATTGAGATGTGGGGGGTATTGGTGAGGGGGCATATAATTCAGTTAGGGGCACTCGCTTAATCTGCGAGAAACGGAGTGGAGGGGGGACACTCGTGTAATTAAAGCGAGAGAACACTTTAAAAAGTGAGGAAGAATGAAGGAGTCGATAAGATAAAAATGCGAAACAACAGAAAGAAGAAATAGTGACAAATATCAAATAATACAATTGCGAAGCTCATTAACCCCAAAATGTGTGTGTGTATGTGTGTGTGTATGTGTGTGTGTGTGTGTGTGTGTGTGTGTGTGATGAAATTGAAGCTTAGAGCAGATCAAATACTGTCCTAATGAATAATTGGAGATGGATCCGTTGGAAGTGATGAAGTGTGGGTGGGGAGAAATGTGACCTGATCCGTTGACATTTATGGGTATTTCCGCCTATTGTAAAATTTAGTTAGTTGTAGTTCACATGTTGATTAGTTTAGGCTAGAGTAAGGCTAAGTTACCATACATCAGTACCAAAATAAAGGCAACACAGTCTAAAAGAAGCCTAAAACTAATTAACATGCAAAATCGGTCCAATAACTTGGACCGATTTTAAATGTGAGTTAAGTTTAAGCGTCTAATGATTTTTTTTTATTTTTCTTTCAGATTTCCCAACTTCAGTCTTTGGCAATTTCAACCATGGAAAGATTAATAATCGAACAACGTGTTAAAGTTATCGAAGCCTATTACGAAAATGGTCGTTCAAACAGAAACGCATTTCGGGCACTTCGTGATTTTTGGGGTCAACATAATCGACCAACCGAGAGCAATTGGAAAAATTGTTCGTAAATTCAAACAAACGGGGTCGGTGGCAGATATGAAAACACAATTGCGTGCTCGTTTACGCTGTTCAGCTGAAAACATTGCTGCAGTGCGCGAGAATGTGGCCGAAGATCCAGGCACCTCTATTCGTCATCGCGCGCAGGAATTGAACCTCTCCACAACAACGTTACATCGAATTTTGACAAAACATTTGTCTCTACACGCTTACAAAATTCAATTGACACAAGAACTGAAGACTGCTGACCATTTGAAGCGCCGTACAATCGTCAATTGGGTGCACGAGCAAAGACAAGCCGATGATGATTTTTCGCAAAAAATCATCTTTAGTGATGAAGCCCATTTTCATCTTGGCAGATTCGTTAATAAGCAGAATTGTCGCATTTGGGCTGATGAAAATCCCAGGAAGATTGTTGAAAAGCCACTGCATACACAAAAGGTCACTGTTTGGTGTGCATTTTTTGCTAGCGGAATCATTGGGCCGTATTTCTTCGAAAATGATGCCGGGAATTCTGTTACGGGGACAGGCGAGCGATACCGTGCCATGATAACCAACTTTTTATGGTCTGAATTGAATTCTATGGATGTCGAAGATTTGTGGTTTCAACAGGACGGCGTCACATGCCACACAGCCAATGCAACAATGGCTTTATTGAATGAGAAGTTCCCAGGTCGCATCATCTCTCGAAACAGCGAGGTCAATTGGCCACCACGATCGTGTGACTTGACGCCTTTAGATTTCTTCCTTTGGGGTCATCTCAAAAGTAATGTCTATGCCAACAAGCCAACAACAATTCAACAGCTGAATGATGAGATAATAAGGCCTATTGGTGAGATCGAAGAGCAACTATGCAGAGACGTCATAAAAAATTCTGACCATCGAGTGGAGGTGTGCCGCCGAAGCCTTGGCGGACATTTAGGCGATATTATTTTTCACACATAATTTCCATGACTCAAATAACATGATCCAATAATCAATAAATTTTCACCAATAACACAGTTTATTTACTGCTAACTTCGATCCGTCTTAATGGAACACCCTTTAGAACAAACTAAAAATCACAATAAGCATAGGAGATTCAAAGAATTAGGATTAAGTTAGCCTAAACTAATTAGCATGTATAATAAAAACATAAAAATGGCAATAGACAACGAGACCCATAAATATAGCCTAAACTAATTAAGATGTAAAATACAAACACTTAAAAATAGTAAAAAGAAAGGAGGAGGCCCATAAAACCTAACCCAAATTAATTTACATATAAAATACCGACAAATAATATCACAATAGGTGAGGAGAGCCATAAAGACATATCCTAAACTAATTAACTTGTAAAATGCAAACACACAAAACTCACAGAAAGGTGTCGAGACTCATACAGACCTAGCATTACCTTAAACTAATTAACAAATAAAATACAAACACCTAAAGTCACAATAGACGAGAAAACCAATAAAGACCTAGCCTACACTAATTAATATGCATAATACAAGCACTTAAAAATCATAATAGGCGTGGCGACCGATAAAAACCTAGCCTTACATTAGATTAAATTAATTAATATGCAAAATAAACAGACAAAAATCACAATAGTCAAGGAGTCCCATAAAGTCCTAGCCTAAACGAATTAACATGTAATATAAAAACACTTAGAAAATAACAGGTGCGGATAAAGAGGCTAGCCTAAACATAAGAGAACCACCTAAAAATCACAAAAGGCGAGACCCATAGTGACCCTGCCTAACTAATCACATTGTAAAATACAAACACCAAAAATATCGCAATAGGTGAGGATACGCATAAAGACCTAGCTTTACCCTAATAAACCCGTAAATTTCGGTAATCATGTAGACGAGCGGCCCGGCCGGAAATTTTTTTTTTGTGTAAATATTATCGTTCACCCGTGTCATTTCTAACGTCAAACCCCACCCCCAACCCCTATTATAATTCCCAAAACGATTAAAGGCGCTGACATGATGTAGTTAAAGCATTCACCCCTGTAAACGTCAGAACATTATAAAAATTAGGATTATATACTGGGGGGCTGTGCCCCCCAGACCACCACCCACAATTTAATGAAACTCAGGATCATCGTAGTGCGGTCCACGCATCGTGTTTACCCCCCCCCCCTCCACGAGCCATCCCCTATAAATATACTCCAAAAACGTGAAACATTTTGGAACACGAACGAAATAGTACATCTTATCGGCCGGGCCGCTCGTCTACATATTTACCTAAATTTCAACCAACTAAAAAAACATGATAGCCATAAATAGCAACTGCTCCATATATATTTTTGAGGGCGTTCTTTGAATAGAGAAACGGTAAGGGTGGTAAATTCTGGGAAAGGCACACATTAGCCTTGGAAACCTTGCACAGGTAAAGCGAAACCAGTCTTATCTTTGATTGTTAAGGCATATTTATATTTATACACAACGGCATCCTGCGACTCTTGAGACGATTTGGTGTGGCCCGTGGAGGTTTATGTAATTTAATTATTTCTTTAGATATTTTTATTTTTAGATAAAATAATTTAATAATAATTATAATATAAGCGTTGCTACGTTTAAAAATCTCACCCCACACAAAACTTAATGGTGTAGGTATATTAAATTTGCTTTTAAGGATATGCCTAAATTTAATATTGGTCCACGGCCTTTTTCTGACGACCAGGGTGCGTGCGGCACATAATTCAAAAAAGATGGCTAACTTGCCTATGCCTAGTTTAATGGATGTCTTTAATGATTCTAGTCAAGAGAGCATACTTTCAAGACATTATTTTATTATTATCATTATCATCATTGTATTAATTTTATTACTATTCATTATATTAATTTTATTACTATTCATTCTATTTTTATTATTATTAATGTTAGTTACTATTATTATACACAATTTTTCCATAAGACTCTCATTTATTATGTGCATCTAACATACTGCAATTCTGTATCTTATACTAAACTTTTTATTAACTTTTGTTATCCTTCAATTAACATCCATTTACCTAAAAGGAGCTTAAGTTTTTGCAAAGCCTATCCATCCTCCATCATCGCAAGCGATCGAATTCTTAATCCAGATGCATTTAGAATAAAATAATTTATAATCGATAACTATAAGAATTGTATGATAATTTCAAAGTGTTTTTTCCCCCCTCCCCAATTTATTTATTAAATATAAAAATTACTTCTCTATAAATGCAGTGTCAGTCTATATAGCATGTGGTCCGAAAGTTTTATCACCTCCTGTAAAATTGTTTTAATTTTCGATTTAAGAAGGCTGACACGAGCTCCTACAGTATAATAATAATAGGTATTTATAATGTGCCCTTCAGGGCTGTTAGCCCTCACAGAGCGCAGGTTGTGTAGCGAGTGTAGAGAAAGTTTACAGGAGTGAGAAGGCAATTCTGAAGAGAGACGTTTAAAAGTAGCAAGGGAGGGAGGGGATCGGACTTCGGCAGGAATAGCATTCCAGAGAGGCTGATTGCAAGTATATGGGCACGTGATCGCGTGTATTCTTGTGTTCATATAGACCTTCTCGATGTGTGATAGTGTCAATGAAAGTGAATACACTAAAACCAGCGCGTGTTTTATATTATTAAATTGTTCCTCTATTGTTTTTATTACTTTTCGGTAGAGGGTGACACGACTTTCAGACCACCCTGTACTTCTGTAACCGGTTTCTCCCATGGCGTCCGAGAGAAAGTTTGTAACGAGGAATAAAACTGCAGTCGGATCCAAATTGAGGAATTAAGGTTCAAATGGACAGTAACTCTTCTATTTCTTCTTTATAATAAAGATATATTACTTTTTTAGAATAAAGATAATGGTATAACATGATTTCTTTTAAGTTGTATTTTTGCTTCTTTTTAGAAAAAAAGCCATTGGTGTTTGCTTTGAAAGCATGATTGAACATTATGGCTAAGCGCAGCTTATCTGAATAAAACCGGGAAACTCTCCTAAAAACTTTATTTCGCTTGAATGCTAAACAATCAAATGACAATAACAACAGAAATAATAATAATGTACAAATACTGAGGTAGCCAGACAACGTGGCACACTTATTCTCTCACTATATTAACACTTTTTCTATCTATTATCTACACTCTATCCCTACACTTTCTATCTTTTAAGATCGTTGAATCGTTGAAACTATTTCCTGAGCAGAACAATGACTCGATAACATATATTTCATAAAACGACAAACATAATCAGTTAGTGCAACAAGGTGTTATTTGTTTAAGTTGTATTATATCCAATTAAAGTTACTGGCCTACTGCTGGCAAAATAATATATTGAATATTTTTGTTACAAGATTTACAAAGAAATCCTGGGATTCGGAAACTGACCCTATTTGGGTAATGAATCTCGTTTGAGACAATTGATCTTCAAATTAATATGTTTGAATTTGATAAAAGATCTTTCCGTTGATGCTATGGTAATATTTAGTAATTCTAAAAGTTTCACGTTTTGTCCCCCCGTCCCTCCGTCCTGCATATATTTCTGTTGCAAAACTTTCATTATTAATTCACGTAGGATATTAGATTGGTAATTTGTGAGGATGCACTCAAAATGTTTTTTTTTATATAAAAAGAACTAGTGAAATTTAGATCTGAAAGACAGTAAACTTTATGTAATCAAATGAGTGTCTTCCTTTTTTTAAAAATAAATTGAAATTATTTGAAATTAACAAAATATGAATCAAATAAAAAACAGCAAAATACAATATATATAGCTTGGGGAGGGGGGAGGGGTAGAAATTCACGGGACCTGGACCGATGTATCTGCTGACTCCCCTTCCCTCGTAGGCCTTGCATATTCTACCTTTCTAAACCATTCCAGTAGAATTCCATGATCTTCGCTAGAGACACACGTCAAAACCTAATTTTCGGTCGCTCCGATGGACTGAAATCTTGTTCATTTAAGGTCATCTTTTCAGTTTGGGAAACAAAAATGTCGTTCGCTACAAGATCGTAAGAATACGGTGTGTGTGGGTGGATTTTCCAACTAAATTCCTGGATGACGACGACCCTCTCAAGACTTCGAAGAATTGGCCAGCACATTGTCGCGATTGGAGATAAATCCTCGTTCCAACTTACCTCGCCTTTTCTTGGTAAAGCCATCTTTAATTTCTTCAAAACTGCGAACTAAAATTTCCCGGTGATCGTTTTCGAAGAAATCCACGTTAATTATTTCTTAGAAATCCCCCCCCCCCCACCTCAAACAGCAGCTTTAACCTTTAGAGCGAACTTCTATGCCAGAAACTTCACTGGTCCATTCAACCTACTCGTTCGCCTGGGTTTTGATTTCAGGGTCCTACTGGTGGTACGGCCACGCATGACTAATGATTATTCTTTTGACATAAAAAAATGCTCTTCGTCGGTTTGAATATTTATTAAATGTTAAGAGAAAAGTTGCCCCTCTGATCCAATTGACTTTCGAAGAGTTCTTAGGGACCTAACTGCCATAAACCCTGCTAAGACCAAGCAGTTAAAGTTGGAATGCCGATTCAAGTTTAGTAGCACCTAGGAAGAAATCAGATCACGGAAAGATTTTAAATCTACATTATTTCATCTATGTAGTGATCTAGTCGAATGTTTCTATCTTTCTCCGTTGCTGTATTCTGAGAAAGTAAATATTACCTCTTCAAATATAAATTTTCATCTCACAAATCCGGATCTCGACCCGCATCAAATTTTGTATGTTGGTTAGAACCTCAAGTTGTCCATCCCTGAGTATTTCCAATTTGAGCAACCCATTAATTTTTATGATAGTGTAAAACATACGAGAAATGCCGCATTTCGCAATGTTAAAGAAAGAGAATAAGTGATCCGAAATCTAAATCCAGATCTAGATCCAACCCCAAATAAAATAAACTCTTTCTTGGTCCTACGCCCCCCCCCACCTCTCTACAAAATTTGATCGCAAAATGTCAATAGCATTTTGAGATATCTTGTAAGCAGACAGACAGACAAACAAAAAAAACACACGAGTGATCGCATAACATCCGACAAACTCCGTTGCCGGCAGTAATCAAACTAACAGAAAATCTAGGGTCTTCGAAGACCCAACTCTGCAAGAGACCCACGGTTTCTGATTTAGTCGAACCTGACAACTTTCAATATCATGGGAAATATTTTGGGGTGGTAGCATCAAGACTTTTTATTCTTGGCAGGTTGAATCTTTATGTTGGACTATGGCCTATCTGTTCACCAAGGAATAGTCGCGCTGTTCTTTCTTCGTAGATTGAAGCTTCATGTTGGACGATGACTTGTCTGTTCACCAAGGGATAGTCGCGCTGTTCTTTCTTGGTAGATTGAAGCTTCATGTTGGACGATGGCTTATCTGTTTTCCAAGGGATAGGCGTGTTACTTTTTCTTGGTAAGTTGATGCTTTATGTTGGATTATAGCCTGTCTGTTCTCCAAATGATAGGCGTACTTGCGTTGTTCTTACAAGATTGAGTCTTGCTGCAGCGTGTTTTAACTGTTATCTGTTATCTATGTTATCTGGTTTTGTGAACAGTCCCTTTTGCCAAATTTGTCCTGGATTTGTTGATCATGTGGATTATTTAATTTTTGTCACCCCGAGATATCACTTTCTAAGGGTTGCTTTGAGCGACTCTCTATCTAGAGTTGGTGCTTCATTCACCTTCAACATCTTGCCTCTTTTTGATGTTCTGGTTCATCCTCTATGACTGAGTACAGAGCTGATAATCATAAAGAGCAAATTGCCTTTATATCCGCGACTGGCTTTCCATCTCATTCATTCACCATCTCCACTCTTTCCTCGCTGTAATGAGTCAATTTGCGATGAATTCCATTCGGATTTGCTTAAAAATTTAACGCTGCTCTCGGTTCAAATTTGCCTTTTCCAAAGATCAAACAAGCATCGGCTTTTTCTTTAGTGGCAATGTAACAGCCCAACGTCAAGACACTGGATGGGGTAACTTGGCATCATGTCCAAACACATCCTGAACTATTCCTAGTTTGGTTTAAATCACGCGCATTAAATACCTAAAACGATTTTACAAAACATTTTGAATCACCCTCGTATTAAGTCACTCGGTATTTTAGAGTACTAGGAAAATATTCTTTACTGGTACTGTCCTGTTGTACATAAACCTGTACTTAAACCAGATTTTGTTGACATGGTTTAATCTTTTGAAATATTGGGAGTTTTTTTTTGGTTTCCTACACTGGTTAATAATTCACCAGGATCATATGCAGAATTCAACTTGCTAGCCAATTTAAGAAACAAGGATCAATAAATTGATTTCAAATGAGAAGCAAAGTGTTAAATTGTTTGTTTTGGAAGAATCAACTAACGAAAGATAGTATTGGGAGTGTGAAATTATCTAAACTTAACTGGTTAGCTTACATGTTATAAGTTATATGTTACCTTGGTGTAAAATGAAAGGCAATACAGCCTTGGCCAAAATTATGGGCAAGGCTGTATGTAACAAGAGGGAGAGTCACTCCAACCACCTGCGGCGTTTTGTGATAAGATGATAAATGGTTATTTCATTGATGGTTTTACATGGTTCAGATCACTTGCAAGTGCCTTCGAATAGGTAAAGAGGCTTCTGCCACTAGATGGCGCCACCCAGCGCCAAATCCGATGGCAGATTTGAAATCTCCAGGGTGAATAACCACATGTCCCGTGGTCATATGGGTCATTTCATAGCTCTAAATGGGTACAATTAAACTTTACCCGTTTTGAAAAAAAAAGCGACGCCTATGCCTGGCACTTCGCCGCAGGTAAAAATGTAAAAAAATGAAAGCAATATATAAAAAATGTTGAAAAATGGGAAACTGTGTAAAATCGTAAAGCAATATGTAAAATGTTAAAAAATAAGCAAAAACTAATAATGTTAGAAAATAGGAAACATTTATGTTACATTAAAACAATTATAAGCAATATGTAAAAAAATATAAAAAGTTCAGAAAATTTATTTTTATATATCTTCTTCTATAACTATATTTTAGTAACGTGATTTTTTGAAAGGGGGAAAATTTAGTTTAGAGTTCCTTTTTAAAATTATTATAATTGACGAAGTTCAGAAAATTTATAGAGTTTAAATTTTAATCTTAGTAGCGAAGCGCAAGCTCCCCTCGTAGGCGGAGTGGCGAAGCCATTGCCTGGTAATGTTAGAAAATGGGAAGCAATATCTAAAGATACTTTTTACAAATTAGAAGCAATATGTAAACATATTTTTAAAAATGAGAAGCAATATGTGAAAAATGTCAAATAAATCGCAAATAGTGTTAAATCGCCTTTATTTGTGCAAGTCTCGCATATTTTCTAGTTTATTAGGTTACTTTTGGGGTCCTCAAATTTTTTTCAGTGTACTTTTATGCTTCACACAATAAATTTATTGGCAACTTTTTATTTTAATCGACGATGACGATCGACTGGGCCTCTCGCGATCTTAGAGTCAGGCTGCCAACTGATCCGTGGCTAGGTTAGGTGCGGCTAGGTTAGGTATAGTTTAGGTTTAGACTTAAGTTTGGGCTGGATTAAGGTTGAATTTAGGTTAGGGTAGGCTTATGTTTAGGTTAAGTTTGGGTTAGGTTTATATTAAGTTTAGGTAAAGTTTAATTTTAAGTAAAGTTAGGTATGGTTAGGTTTATGTTATGTGTAGGTTGGATTTAGGTTAGGCTAAGTTATGCTTAGGTTATGTTTAGGTTAGGTTAGGTTATGGTATGGCTAGGTTAGGTTTAAGTTAGGTTTAGGTTTAACTTTGGTTATGCTCAGGTTACGTTAGGATTAGGTCAGGTTAGGTTTAAGTTAAGTTAGGTTTAGGTTAGGTTATTAGGTATGGTTATATTAGCTAATGTTCGCGTTCGAATCGCATTAGTGTCTAGAGAGAGGCTAAAGATCAAAGAATGTAACGAAGTAGACGGAAAGAATGGTAAAGAATCAACAAGGAAAATGAAAACCAAGTTACCTGGAAACTCTACACATCTATTACTTTCCAACACATCTATCTACACATATTCTAAATTTTTACCCGATCCTTTATCCCCTGTTTCTAATTTCCATCTTTATCCACCTTAAGACCATCTGATCTGTAATCCGGCGGCTACGGGAAACCCTACTGGACGAGAGTTTTTTAGTTGAGTGATGTTGAGCCACATCCCGCCGGATGGATTCTTAATTCGGGTGGTTAATTTTTCTTGGACACTGCCTGTAGTGCAATACGGTATATTGCCTCGTGCTTCGAATCCCTCATTATCAGTAGGACTCCTCAAAGATAGCCGTCAGACAATTTGGACCCCACGTCGAACGGTTGGTCTTTCTTTCCTCGAAAATTCTTGTGAACGAGGGTCATTAACCGATATAAACAAACGAGTCCTTCAGTCTTTGTAATTTGAGGTCATATTTGTCATTACGACAATCGTATCTCTTTGTCAACAAACAAGATGAGGTAGATGAGTATGTTGACAAGAATGTTGTGGCTCTTGGCAAGGGCGCTTTATGAAGCCTATTTTGATCCAATGTTAGCTACACCGGGTAACCTGAATAGGCAAAGGGTAATTAAATCGAAAAAAATATTCCTTTACCCATTTTAATTATTCTGAAACTTGAGAATGGCTACAATTTGTAAGCTATAAACCGGTAGAAAAAAATAAGGTGAGGCATTGACCGCAAAAGTGGTCCGGAGTTGTCAATTTCGTCAGCTAATTACTGTGTGTATATGTGGCGGTAAATCCTGTAGCCTTCCGTTTCCGGTCGTCTATGTTTCGATTTTCAGCTTTCTACCTCCTACGTTCCCACGGGAATCCTTCGAACAGAAATAAACTGCTTTAAACTTCGAGGGTTTTTTTTTTTTTCTCGTGATCGGAAGACACATCATAAATTTCCGGCCTATCCATAACATTGCCAAACCGTCCTTTTTGTGTCTTGCGCAATGCCCACATCCTGCATGATCGCATAATCATTTAAGCAAAACTTACGTACCTTGTGGGGATCAGCCATTTAGGATACTGTCATCAAGACAAGATGACGCAAAAGACTTAGTCTGAAGTTACTAGTACAGATCAAGTTTTCATAATTGTCTTCAAAGGATTCAGTTAAGCGTCCAATAGTCAACATCGCTAAGGTTAGAATGTATATGGTATTCTTCTAATGTACTTAAGCGTCGGATAGGACAACCGCTTGGTATGATGTATGAGTTACATAGTTTTGCATAAAAGCACCCACCCACTGAAGGTTTCGAATCATACGGAGAATGAAAATTCGTTCACGGCAAAACTTTCTCCGCAAGACCTCGAAGGCAATTCCGCTAACGGTGAGGGCCGAGGCTAATAACGCGGGAGTCTGTTTCCAACAACCTTAGAACTATTCTTTGGGGAAATTCATTTTCAAAAGGGGCCACAACAACTTCTTTAAGATAGATCCGGAGATCTCTAAAGGAAAAGGTGACTCGAAATGAAAAAAAGTATGGGATGATTGCAATACCCTCTCGTTGTGATTTTAAGTCCAAGGGCCCGAGCTTCATGGGTATATGGCTATAACTCATCCCGGACTAATATATCTGCTGTTTTATTACGTGCTATGGGAAGGACTTTAAATTTCTCCATATTAGTCCGTATCTTGGAGCGATTTTCGTAGGTATTAAGGTGATTCGCAAAGGACTATTAATGTAGGTTATGGCCTCGAAAAAGTGAAGCTAAGCCATCAAGGAAGCTCATTAAATAGGGCTGGGATAGGAATTAAAATGAGTTATGCGTCAATAATTTATATTTAGAATCATTTAGCAAAACTCCGTTGCAAATGCAGGATTGATACAAAGTTTGTTTGGTGAATAATCACATATTCTTGTAATTATCAGGTCTCTATGACAACGGAAATTCGGTGGATTTATTTAACGCTATGCCTAGGCTATGTGGTATCCATGACTACAGAAATCCGTTGATTTATTTAACGTTATGCATAAGCTATGTGGTTTCTGTGACTCCTGAATTCAGTTGATTTACATATATTTGACGCTGTTCTTATAGTATGTGTGGTCTCTACGTGAGCGGAAATTCAGTTGAATTTTTAATGCTATGTGGTCTCTTTGGCTACATTAATTGGGTTGATTTATATAAAGCTATGTGGTGTTTATGGCAACAGATATTCGGTTTATTTATTTACCATTATGCGTAGGCTGTGATCACTATGGCAACGAAAAATCGGTCGATAATATATAAAAAGATTGTCCGAATCGTTTGCTGACAGACTTTCAGAACGGAGGTGAAAGGTTAAGGAGAGTTACGCGTCTTCCCTGTCACACACCGCAAGTTGGTCAGGTGTATAGTATGGGCAACCGTGCCTGTAGCTCGCATGTGGAGAATAGCGTGGGTTCCTGGCCCCGATTCCTGGAGGAACTGAAGTTATATATCTTCCTCTACGTACAAAGTTTTTGCGGGATGTTCTCGTTGGTTTTAGCCTAAAAAAAAAATGCTCCGTCGGGTTTGTTTTTTTAATTATATAAATATAATACCTCTGCCGAAGATCTGCTACTCCGACTGCTCTGGTTTGCGGTTAGATACAGGCAATCAGACCCACGGTTGCCCCGTGAGAGTCGTTCCTGTTCGTTCATTCTCTGGTTTGATCATTTTCTGTATCTAATAACACGCGAGGCAATTCGGACAATGCAAGTAAATCTTCATCACCCCGTCTTCAACAATTTATCCTTTTACTATTTGCTCCCCGCCCCCTTTGTATCCATTTATTTATATCAGTTCCTCCATTCTTTCTCCTTAAGGGGAAAAAAATGGGCATTGTATAAAGCGAAGTATTTTTAATAGTTCTGAGCCTAAATTATAGAAGTGGAATTCTCCTTTTTCTGTGTCAGTCAATAAAATGAAGTTAAAAAAAAAGAACCAAAAAATATAACGAGTGATATAATGAATTTGTTAAAGGTCGTTGCATCATAACTAAAATATGGCCTTGTTTTTCTTAAGGGATTAAATAAACAAACCGAATCTGTCGAGACAATAAATACTTCAACAGATATTGCGGCCAGCCTTTGTGAATATGACTCCCCTAAAGAAAACATGACGGAAAGAAGGAGCGAATGATACGAGATTAAGAGAAAAGGAGGAAAACAAATATGGTAGTCAGAGATAGTTTTGTATGGGGATAGATACACGCCCACATACACATTGAGACACGAGGGCGTATTCACTTGTCTTGTCATTCTGCGGGATCATCTGTTAGAATTTGTGTTGTTGAGAACGTTTTTTTTTATCCGTGTTTGTGTTGTGTTGCTCTAATGGTTACTCAGTGTGATTCTTATTCTTGCAAGTTATGGTGTGATTATTGGAATACAGATTTCGAGTGAGCATATATGTTATTGTCGAATAATAATGGAGAAAAGATTACATTCACGATTTCATAGTTCATGTTTTCTTTTTGGTTGGGATCGAGCGACATGAGCTTATTCGGTTAAACGAACATTTTTAACATTCTAATAGGCTTCATGCGCTTGAGGAATTTTAGCCCCCCTATTTTTTCTTAATTAGATGTTTGTATAGCAATTTACCGAAAAATCTGCCTTAATTTAATCAGGAAACTATGCCAATTATGATATTCAGTAATAAAAAAAGTGTAACAATAAGATTATTAGTACTTTACATAGAGAAACAATGCTTATCTTTATTTGAGTACTTTGGGTAGCGTTCATATTTACTAGGTGAGATTAAGGGTAGATTTGGTTATATATATTTGGTTAAGGTTAGGGTAGATCAGGGTGAGGGTTCTGAATTAGGTTAGCTTAAGGTAGGGTAAAAGAATAAATAACCCAAATAGGCTATTTTACTTAACTTCCCCAAAACTCAACTTAGGGAATTTCGGGATTTCTTATCTTTACTTTGTCAAATTTTATGGAGTGCGTTTGATTGCTTGATCACATTTAGGGAGTGAATCTTTATTTAGTCAAAGTTGAAACTATTTATCATTAATTGGTTACATTTAGGGAGTGCTTTGCTTGGTCAATGCCCATCGTCAATATTGGTCGTTGGGAGTGCTTTGCTTGGTCAATGCCTATCGTCAATATTGGTCGTTGGGAGTGCTTTGCTTGGTCAATGCCCATCGTCAATATTGGTCGTTGAGAGTGCTTTGCTTGGTCAATGCCCATCGTCAATATTGATCGTTGGGAGGGACCTTGTACTCGGGACGAGTGCGTGCACCATGACTGGTGGACTGATAGACTTTTTTTTGGGGGGGGGGGAGGCCGCCCTTCTCCATTTTATTTAACTAGGTTTTGTTGTTGTTGTTTTTTGTTATTGTTTTCTTTTTAGGTTGCACGCTCCTACGACGGGTGGAGGGAGACCTCCCCCCGACGCCGGAGCTTGCTTCCTAATTGTCATCTCTTTTTATCGTTGTTTTCTTTTCAATTTTTTATTTTAAAGTAGCCCAGAACTAGGCTGTTTGTTTGGGGCGACTTATGCCCAAGTGGGCAGTCGCCAGATAGCCCCTTTAAAAAAAAAGGGAGGTAGTGCTTTGCTTGATCAATGGCCATCGTCAATATTGGTCGTTGGGAGTGCTATCTTTACTTGTCAATTTGGGAATATACATCTTTACTAGTTGTCTTTAGGTTTGGTTTTATCTTCATTGGTCAATATGAGAGTATGCATCGCTTTTAGTGGTCGTTGTTTTTTATCTTTACTTGGTCAATATGAAGATATTCATCGTTATTAGTAATTGTCGGAGTGTTTATCTGTACTTGATCACTGATGGGGGTTTCATCTTTAGTAGTGGTCTTTCGGAGTGCTTTATAATTATTTTGTAAATTTGAAGGTATTCATCTTTACTAGTGATCGTGCGGATTGTTTATCTGCGCCTGCTCAATGTTAGCGTATTCATCTTTAGTAATAATCGTTCGGGGCGTTTTTATCTTTACTTGGTAAATTTGAGGTATACATCTTTACGAGTGATCGTTAGGAGTGTTTATCTTCGACTAAATTAATGTTAGGGTATTCATCTTTAGCAATGGCCTTTATCTTTACTTTACAAATTTGAAGATATCCATTTTTACTAGTGATCGTGCGGATTGTTTATCTTTACTTGGTCATTTTTAGATATTCATCTTTACTAGTGATCGTGCGGATTGTTTATCTTTACTTGGTCATTTTTAGGTATTCATCTTTACTAGTGATCGTGCGGAGTGTTTATCTGGGTAAACATGTAGATTATCGGCTCGGCCTGAAAAATTTTTTTTGTGGAAATATTATCGTTCACCCGTGTTTGAATCTTCGTTCGCGTTATCGTTCACCCGTGTTTGAATATTCATGCGCGTTTGAGTTTTGTTCGAATGCTAGGTGCCATTTTTTTTTTTTAAATCTCGAAATTAAACCCACGGAAAATGCTGTTAACGTAGGCCATTTTAGTTACCAAATTGCCCGAAAATAACCAAACGAAACACTTTGTTTCCAGTACTTAAATGCAGTGGTTATACTTCCAAAATAGCGCGTCTGCGCCCTATTCGAAATCTAGCTGACTTGAATCACATTTTATTTTCGATCATCTAAATTCGAAGTTAGGGTTCCCATCTAATGCTTGGCCACAAATGTCGCATTCACTTTTAATTCGCACTAAATTATACACATCCAAAAAGGTGTTTAATTTATCTTTATCAGAAACTAGGGTTAATAATTCCGCAATAGCCGACGGACAAAATTCAGAATTCGATGATTATTTTCAAACTGCGTAAAAGGGGAATATTTGACACCCAAACTGCTAAAAAACAAGTAGTTCCTTGAAATGATCTAGCCAATTACATTTAAATGTATAAAAGAAGGTAACAAAAATAGTAAAATGGGGAAAAATATATTGAAAAATAAAAATGACTCCGAATGAGGATAATAAAAAGCTATTTAGTAGGAAAGAAAAATTGATATCAAGCATTTCTGACGTCATACCCCCCCCCTCACCCCTATTATAATTCGCAAAACGATTACAGACGCTGACATGATGTAGTTAAAGCATTCACCTCTGTAAACGGCAGAACATTATAACAATTAGGATTATATACTGGGGGGCTGTGCCCCCCAGAACCCCCCCCCAATTTAATGAAACTCAGGATTATCGTAGTGTGGTCCCCTCCCTTGTGCTTAGCCCCACACGAGCCGTCCCCTTAAATGTACTCCAAAAACGTGAAACATTTTGGAACACGGACGAAAAAACTACGGTTTATCGGCCGGGCCGATAATCTACATATTTACCTTTATCTGCACTTGATCATTGTTGGGAATTCATCTTTACTAGTGATCGTTCGGATTATTTTATCTTTACTTGGTAAATTTGAAGGTATTTCTTATTTAGTAGTGATTTTTGCGAGTGTTTGTCTTTATCTCTTTGGGTCTTCGTGCCCTATTTGCTGGCTGCCATCTTTACTAGTAGGCATATGGCGAGCTAATCTATTTATCTTTACTTGGAACATTGATCAATTTCTTATCTTTAATTGATCAATTTTTACCACTCTTCATGCCTATTAGTCAACTTTGTGTCTTTATCTAGTCAATTTAAAGACTGATAATCTTTTTTGTGTCATATTTGTGAGTGATTATCTTTACTTAGACAAATTTAGGGAATGTTCATCTTTATTTGGCCCAATTTTTCGTGTCTTTATCTTTTGTTGGTCAATTTAAAGACTGACCATCTTTTCTGTCTCATATTTGTGAGTGATTATCTTTACTTGGGCAAATTTAGGGAATGTTCATCTTTATTTGGCCCAATTTTGCGTGTCTTTATCTTTTGTTGGTCAATTTTATGACTGATCATCTATTATTGACCCATGGCAAACATTCTAAATTTGACTAACAATTATTAGTTAAATTTAGAGTGTTTACCATGGGTAAATTCTAGGAGCGCCTATCTATACCTGCTTAAATTTGGTGATTATCTTTACGTGGTCAAATCTAGGGATGTTTTATCTTTACTTTGTCAAATTCACTAGTATTTATCTTTATTTGGTCAATTTCGGGAGTACTTATCTTGACTTTGGCAAATTTGGGAGTGGTTATGTTCCTCGAGACTGCTGATCTTTCTTTACCAGTAGTAGTTGAGTTTATCTTTCTTTTCTAATGGTGGTAGGGAGTGCTTAATTTTACTATCGGAGTGATTATCTTTTCTAGTGATGGTTGGAGAGTGCTTATTTTCCTAAGAGTTCTGTTCCATTGTTATCAGTATTGCTTATCTTTTGCGTTCGTCCTTTGTGTGTTTATCTTTACCAGCGGCTATTGAGAGTACTTATGATTACTAGAGGTTCTTATATTTTCCTTTTGTATCCGTATTGCTTATCTTTTTCGATGGTTGTTGAGAGTAGTTATCTTTACCAGCTGGTTGCTTGCCTTTACACATAATTGGTTCTTGAAAGTGCAAATCTTTACCATTGATCATTGAGTGCATATCCTTAGCATTAGTCGTTGTGAGTGCTCATATTTATGAGGGGTATTTGAGAGTTTTCGCTCGAGTTATTCTCTTTATTAGTGCTCTTCAACAGTGCTGATCTTTATTCATGGCCGTTGAAAGTGCCTATCTTTATCATTGGGCGTTGGGAGTTCTTATCTTTACGAGTAGCCTTAAAGAGTTTGTCACTGAAGTTCTCTCTGTTAGTGCTCGTTGACAGTCAAGACAGCGTGGTATTTGTGTGCGTTTACTTTTAGGTAGTGACCCGGAACCTCGCCAGGACGACCCGTGTGTGACGTGTGACGGAGGTTTATTCTGGGTGATGTCCTCTAGAATGGTGTTGAGGAGGTGATTTGGACCCAGAGATTGAATCCTCTGCTGTGTTGTGTGTGTGTGTGGCTAGTATTTTTTTCGTGGGAAGGGTGGCCTGTTTTGAAGAGGTGAGGTGTTGACCTGTTTTTTGAGGAGGTGGGAGTGGGAGCCTTTTTTGAAGAGGTGAGGTGTTGACCTGTTTTTGAAGAGGTTTGGTGTTGACCTGTTTTTTTGAGGAGGTGGGAGTGGTGGCCTTTTTTGAAGACGTGTGGTGTTGACCTGTTTTTGAGGAGGTGAGAGTGGTGGCCTTTTTTTGAAGAGGTGGGGTGTTGACCTGTTTTTGAAGAGGTTGGGTGTTGACCTGTTTTTTGAGGAGGGGGGAGTGGTGGCCATTATTTGAAGAGGTGGGGTGTTGACCTGTTTTTGAAAAGGTGGGGTGTTGGCCTGTTTTTTGAGGAGGTGGGAGTGGTGGCCTTTTTTGAAGATGTTGGGTGTTGACCTGTTTTTGAAGAGGTTGGGTGTTGACCTGTTTTTTGAGGAGGGGGGAGTGGTGGCCATTTTTTGAAGAGGTGGGGTGTTGACCTGTTTTTGAAGAGGTTGGGTGTTGACCTGTTTTTTGAGGAGGTGGGAGTGGTGGCCTTTTTTGAACACGTGTGGTGTTGACCTGTTTTTTGAGGAGGTGGCAGTAGTGGCCTTTTTTGAAGAGGTGAGGTGTTGACCTGTTTTTTGAGGAGGTGGGAGTGGGAGCCTTTTTTGAAGAGGTGAGGTGTTGACCTGTTTTTGAAGAGGTTTGGTGTTGACCTGTTTTTTTTGAGGAGGTGGGAGTGGTGGCCTTTTTTGAAGACGTGTGGTGTTGACCTGTTTTTGAGGAGGTGAGAGTGGTGGCCTTTTTTTGAAGAGGTGGGGTGTTGACCTGTTTTTTGAGGAGGGGGGAGTGGTGGCCATTATTTGAAGAGGTGGGGTGTTGACCTGTTTTTGAAAAGGTGGGGTGTTAACCTGTTTTTTGAGGAGGTGGGAGTGGTGGCCTTTTTTGAAGAGGTTGGGTGTTGACCTGTTTTTGAAGAGGTTGGGTGTTGACCTGTTTTTGAAGAGGTTGGGTGTTGACCTGTTTTTTGAGGAGGGGGGAGTGGTGGCCATTTTTTGAAGAGGTGGGGTGTTGACCTGTTTTTGAAGAGGTTGGGTGTTGACCTGTTTTTTGAGGAGGTGGGAGTGGTGGCCTTTTTTGAACACGTGTGGTGTTGACCTGTTTTTTGAGGAGGTGGCAGTAGTGGCTTTTTTGAAGAGGTGAGGTGTTGACCTGTTTTTTGAGGAGGGGGCCTTTTTTGAAGAGGTGGGGTGTCGACCTGTTTTTGAAGAGGTTGGGTGTTGACCTGTTTTTTGAGGAGGTGGGAGTGGTGGCCTTTTTTGAACACGTGTGGTGTTGACCTGTTTTTTGAGGAGGTGGCAGTAGTGGCCTTTTTTGAAGAGGTGAGGTGTTGACCTGTTTTTTAAGGAGGGGGACTTTTTTGAAGAGGTGGGGTGTTGACCTGTTTTAGAAGAAGTTGGTTGTTGACCTGTTTTTTGACGAGGTGGGAGTGGTGGCCTTTTTTGAACACGTGTGGTGTTGACCTGTTTTTTTTAGGAGGTGGCAGTAGTGGCCTTTTTGAAGAGGTGAGGTGTTGACCTGTTTTTTAAGGAGGGGGCCTTTTTTGAAGAGGTGGGGTGTTGACCTGTTTTAGAAGAGGTTGGGTGTTGACCTGTTTTTTCAGGAGGTGGGAGTGGTGGCCTTTTTTGAACACGTGTGGTGTTGACCTGTTTTTTTGAGGAGGTGGCAGTAGTGACCTTTTTTGAAGAGGTGAGGTGTTGACCTGTTTTTTGAGGAGGGGGCCTTTTTTGAAGAGGTGGGGTGTTGACCTGTTTTAGAAGAGGTTGGGTGTTGACCTGTTTTTTGAGGAGGTGGGAGTGGTGGCCTTTTTTGAACACGTGTGGTGTTGACCTGTTTTTTTTGAGGATGTGGGAGTGGTGGACCTTTAGAGTGTTGGACGAGGTTGGTGATATCATCGGCTGTTGGTTGATGTTTGGATATAAGGAAGGGCATGGAGAGGGTGGAGTGATTGGACGAATCCCTGCGGGACGCCATTTTGTATGACGTGGCAGTGTTTATCGGCCTCTGGCAAAGGAGGCAAGTCATTTTTAACAGTTGGCAAGTTCGGTGTTTAGTAATTTTTGGATGAGGATGTGTCTAGGGAATCTACCAAAGGCTTTGCTATTTGTTGCTATTATTAGCTTCTTTAATGGTACGGGGTTGGTCGAACCCGTCTTGAAATAGCTGGGTATTATGGTGAGTGCATTTTTATTTTTTAGTGTAATCGGTATAATCTGTACTAGAGGGACATCTAGAAGGTGGTTTTGTTTAGGAGTAGACGGTCCATGATTCTGGACTGGGGGGAAATAAGGAGATAGTGTGGTATGATATGGGAGCATTGGGTGGTTCGTTTAGCTTGATAATGGGTATTATATTTACATATTTCAAAAAGTATTGCAGTTATTGGAAGATATAGAGTGGTGGTTGAAGATTTAAGTGAAGGCCTCGGTGACTCTTGGACCTGTTTAAGACGTTAGGTAGGATTTTACCACATATTGCTTGGAAATCTATCCCACGTAGGTAAATTATGTTCGCAGGGCGGGGTATATTGCAAGTGAGTGTCAATGTTTGTTTATGGCACTATGTGAAAGCAAATGTTCTGTTGACTGGTCTTTTCACTGTTGCTGAGGGTGTTTGCCTGTTTTGTGAGGTTGACTGTTTGTATTTGGGTAGGTTTTGCATGCGTGGCTTTTCCTACCCGTTGGTAGAGTTGGTAAGTCTTTTGATGGGTTTCCAGAACTTGTGGTTGTTCATTTTATCAGTTTAGGTAGTTGATAAAGGCTTGCTATTGTCTTATTTTGCTGATATTTCGTCAGTGCTTGAATGTTACGTCATGGTTTTGATCTTGTGTGTAATTGTGGATTTGTGTTTGTTTCCCACTTTTTTGGCGCCGTTGTGCTGGTACCCTGGAGTGTCACACAATGTTGTGGTACCCGTATGTGATTTTATGACACCTCCTGAGCAAACGATAGTCTCAAACGGGATCCCGGACGATTGGAAGGGGTAGGTCCTAACACTATTAGATGCGAGTCGGAATTCTATCCCGGGGGAATGGAGTGGCCTCGTCTGATGGGCCAGAGTGGTTTCCCGGACGTGATCATGGCGGTGAGGAAGCAACCTCCAAGCCCAAACCCACTTCTGAACAAGGTCATCCAGAGAATAAACAAAAGTTCACAGAGAAGAAAAAATAATAATAAGAAAATGCGCTCTCCTCCTTCCACGGGTGAGGACTCTTGCCAAGGCAGGGCCGTCCGGCCTCGAAACCCCTAAAGTGGTGAAGAGAAAGGGATGAAGACCACGCCTTCCTGACCTAAGAAAAATAAGAAGAGGAAAGTGAGAGTGCCTCTTTGGGAAGGTGTTGGACGTCCATGAGTCGATGCGTGCTGGTTGGTATCCGTACTGCGTGAAGGAATTCGTGCTTTTCCCACTGCAAAGTTATCACTGCCATCTCTTTAGGCAACGAGAACGAATACTGTCTACGTGTCCGTGTTTCACGTACGGGCAAAAGTGTGAATTATGGTGGATTGTACCTTGTTTCCTCTATCCATTGGGAATCAAAAAAGGAGGTCCTTGTTTATCCATCTGCGGTCAAAATTTAGTTTAGAGAGGCTAAGGAGATAGTCCTATCGCAGAAAGCGCGACCAGGCACTCTTATACCTCCCAAGTGAAAAACTTCCCTCTGCTCCTAGTCTTTCCAGGTCTACGAGCGCGGTAGCCCCCACCCTCATCTAGAATTCTTCTGTGTACTCTACTTACCCACAGACGCGACCTCAGACCAGCTGGCAGCGATAAGGGTGCGATCCCTACTCATGCCAATACCAGGGTTCCTTCTCTCTCCAGAGTCACCGAATCGGACCCTCCCCCCCAAAGCGGCCATGCCCCCATCCCAATTATTTGAATCACGGGGATGGTAGCAGAGGAAGCACGCCTGTGTTTTGGGAAGTCTATCTCTCGTAAGGGAGGTATCAATAAGGGACTCCTTGATCTCTGATCTCTGACCAAAGTTGAACTTAGCAAACAACGCGTGGTCACTTCCATCTCCAAAAAGAGGTAGCTATTGCCCCCCCCCCTCCTCCCTCGAAAAGCTTCGAATCATGCGATGGAGGAAGATTCTTTGACTGGACAGAATTTTCTCTGCTAAGACCTCGTAGACAAAAGTAGCAACGGTGAATTCCGGCGCTAATATCACACGAAAGTTCGCCTCCGAGAGGGCTAGAGCTATTCTTTTGAGGAATTTATTCTCAAGAGGGGCCACAAGTTTCTTCAAGATAGATCCAGAGAGCAATATCCTTCAGTGTAATTGCCGTGATCTTCGGGCTAACTTGGAGGATATGTGTAGGCTTGTCAATTCCCGTCCTCTCCGATCCCACTCCATATAAGGGTTTCAAGACCCCTTCCCCGCACACACACTGCTCGGGGTGAGGGCCTGGCCGGTGAGTGGACATTTTATACGTGGTTATATTTCTATTCTCCTTTGATATCTCTATACCTCCCTTCAGGCGGCAGTTGTCTAGCTGAACCGATATAGTAGGTACTCTTTCGTTTCAATGTATATTCGACCGTCAGCCGATTTCGACAAGCAGGAGCACCGCCGTGTCGTACACCGGTTGCCGGAGCCCTTTCTCCTCGTGGGCGTAATCGTATATACCCCCTTTGTGATAGTTACACGGTTTATCCCATGAGCCAGGTTAGCATAGTTGGTCTAAGTGTTAGATATCATTGTTTAAAATATGGAAGAATTAATGCATCTCTAGCCTAGGACCACTTCGTTTTCGTGCCTTGACCTGTCCAAGTATTCTCCTAATGCACAAATCAAATTTGGATGAGTTGTGGCACACGACCTCCATGGCAACGACCATTTTCCCATTGGAATATGTTCTATTGGGCCGCTGCCGCTAGAGGCCACTTTGGCGGCTTTTGAATCGTGCAGGGTGTTGTGTATTCGAGAAAATGACATATATAGGCAGTCGAGGGGTTTAGGGTGGTTGATGAGGCCGTTGAGTTCTTTTTCGGCACTTTTATCGACTTGGGCCTTGATTCCATTCCTCTAACGTCTAGCAGTATTTCACGCCGTCCCTTTCTTTGGTGGTCACTCAAGTGTGACCCAGCTCCGAGAGAGAATCAAATTGCGGACTTCACCGTCGAATGTGATATTCCATTTCGTTTCGAAACACGATCGCTCCTCTTCACGGCGGACTTAGATGTCTTCACTCACCGGGAGGATCCCTCTTATAGAGGTGGAAGAGTATAAAAGGATTTAGACTAATCTCAGCCAAAACACTCCTCCCGCGTTTAAAGGTGACATGCCCGACTGATCGTACCCTGAATCCGCGGGTAGAAGATGGAGCCTGCCCGGAAGTGTCATCAACTCGATGCTGCCAGGATATGTTCTCGCCACATTCTCGGTAGAATGTGGCGCTGAACTTCGTCTGCTATTATGTCGAAACTCACAAGTTTCGGTTTTCTTTGGCTAGGACTAAGGTTATGTAGTTCTGCCGCCATCGTGGGCATTATACTGCCCCGGACCTGTTTCTAAATGTGACTCGGTTAGATATGGTAGACTCGTATCGATTATTTGGTATTGTATTTGTCCCCGTCTCACCTGGAAGGTGCATATTCACAGCCTTAAGGTCTCTTGTGCTCCTCTCATGGAATTTCTACGCCATGTTTCTTTGTTCGTTCAAAACCTGACTGAGAGGCAAGATTTACTATTCTACTCCCGTAAGTCTATTGTGGTTGGTAGATTCGAACCACAATGCTGGTTGACGACTGGCGCATTAAGCACATCCCCTATAGAGCCTTCTTTTCAATGTAGGGACGATTCCACTTGCTTTAAATGGTGTAAGTTCAGCGTCTCCTTCAATCACCAATGACTCTCAATTCCTCCGAGGCCGAGGTTAACGGTGTCTATAGTACCGACAGAAGCATTTCGGGTTCAAGCCAAGTAAACTCCTTTGGTAATCACTCATTCTGCCGCAGGATGGCACCCTGGAGAATACCACATTTGAACGTATGTCGTTACACCCTTAGGATTGCGTTCGCACTTCTTAAATCATTCTTCTTGTAATACTGGAGTCGAATTGGCGTGCACAGATGGCTCCAAGTCGAAGGTGTTGTAGCTGCAAACTACATGCTTTGATTTAAGCCAGAGGATCTCTTCAAAGTCATGCGTCTCTCTTTACGACCGAGCTGGTTGCAACATACCGCTCAGCAACGGAGATTTTGCCTGCACCCGGTTAGGAGAAAGTTTTGTAATCCACGGCAACTCACAAACCGAGCGAAGTGTCCTAGAGGCACTGGAAGCTCCACATCTCTTGGATTGAGGCGTACGTGACGTCCTGTTTGCTGCGCTTGAGATAAGGTCGCTATTGTCTTATGATTGGTTTCTGGACATGTAGTGGTTGCTCGAAACGAACACTCTAATAAAGGGGCAAGGTTTTCTGGTTAGATTGAACAACTGGAGCGACCTATTGCTTTTCTCTACTCTGACTAGATGGAATGGATCAGCTTAGGGTTGTATGGCAAAGAAGATGGGAGACGGCACACGAAAATTTAATGTGTGACATTGCACCCAGACCTATGTACCTATCCCCCAATGCCCTTACAACATTAAGACTTTTCTGTCGCCTCTGAATCTGACGCAGCGCCATCTGATTGGGCGCGCCCAGACTGATGCACCCCCAGAATGTATTCCACGTTTTGTTTGAATATCCAAACCTGAGGTATCTCTGTACCTGTCTTGGAATTGTGACGAGGGGAGTCGCTACTCTTTGTCCCTGGTGTTGGGGGCTGGCTCCTTTACACCTAATTGTGATGTGAGTGGGGTTTTAGAGGAGGTGGGCCTCCTTCATATTATATTAATTGTTGGTGCCTCGCTTGAGTCCATGAGGGAAGCAATACCCCCTCCCCCCCGGGCCCTTCGGGTACTTGGCTAGTCTATGGGAGCAACAATAGTAGGATCGTGTTCACTAAACATCATTTTCACATCTTTTAATACACCGGCACTCAGGTGGAGGACAATATTTAATTAATAAAACGAAAATATAACATATTTTGGGAAGCGATCACCCAGCCAGATAATGAAACCTACATAAAGATCAAAATGACCATTGGATAATCCAAGGGAACCAGCAGTTTGATCCTCTTAGGGGGAAAATGGCAGATAGCCCATATTGTGTTTTTGCCAACTACCAGCAACCGTGGGAACCATATGTGGCTCAAAGGAGAGGTACTCGTTATGTTTCTTGGGAGTGTGGACTGAAAACCTCTTTGGAGAACTATTAGAGAGTAATGCGTTGTGTGTGCGAAGAATGATAATGTTGTAAACTGGCGATGTTCTTCCTGCGAGGAATTCAATTTGCAATTGAATTCCCCGTCCATAGCTATTGCATGGCCCCATAGTGGAAAGGGGGGGCTATAAAATTCCCACAGCATGCAACAGCCTCCCTCCATTCTAATCTAGTCCCCTCGGGACAGTTTCACAGAAAGCGGGGCCTACAGCACAGGCTGTAGGGACAAAGGTTTCCTCCCTTAATCTCCCAGGTGCGGAAGCGGGGGTGGGGGGGGGGGCACCCTCCTTCTTGCCTGCGGCCCCATTTAATTTGATACTGCGGGCGGGGTCTATAGCACATGCTATAGGATCAAAACTTCTTCCCTAAATCTCCCAAGCGGTTGGAGGGAGCAGGGATGCCATCTACTGCCGAAAGTGCTTTAAACACCATGGAGACGTTTCTTGTCACGTCTTTACCCACTTTTTCTCTTATCAGGTCAATAATGAAGGTTGAGTGGTCCATTTTGTTCTTCGTAGAGACGCTTTGGGTTTCATTCACTTCGGGATTCAATATAAACAAAGTGGAGAAAGATCCGGATTTAAGTGACGATGTTTCTTCGCGACGGAATAAAGAGAGTTTGGGGTTGGACCCAGCGCACGTTGCATCCCTCAACAATTCAGGAATCGTTGAGCAAGGAAATGCCACCGGGAGTATGTTTGAGGCGGTAAGTCACTTCTTTATTCCTTAATGCTAAATATGTATCTGTGGATCGATTCCCCCCCCCCCCATCGAATTTAAATCGAAACCCCAACGAAAGTGCCTCCCGCAGAAATTTCCGCAAGATGAGATCTATAAAGAAAGTGGTGAGGATAGAGGAAGTGTGAATGTGTGGAAGATATATAGGCGCAGATCCTCCTGCAGGTATTGGGGCTGGAAGGGAAATGAAGCCCCCAAGTGTCACCTGATATCCCTGTATGGGGTTTGGGATCAAGTAAAGATAACCATACTTAAAAATAGGACTGTTCTCTCTACTATCATTCACCCTATACGGGTTGACCACTTTACACGTCGGACAGGGCAAATAATATAAATAATGAGTAAGCTAGGACATAGTACATAACGTGGTTCGGATTCCAAGTCTGTAGGTCCATCGACCGCCTAGGTCTCATGTCAAATCTACTGTATTTCCAGCTTTGTTGTATCTACTCTTTACTCTTCCTCTCTACTTCCCACCATCTTCGCCGCTCCCGCCAGAACCCGTAAGGGGCTCTGGGAATAGTAGCGGGGATGTTTGGGAGGAAGGGTGTTTATCTATACTATTAGCGCTTAAGTGAGCCTTGTAGCATTAGCGTAGTGCACACGTTGATATTTCAAAGCAAGTGAAGACTTTTTTTAAGAGGACTTTTGTATTATCACAAGTAGAGGACTAGTTTCAAACTAGTTCCACCCTTCAGCAATCCGAACACACAAAGTTCATCCTAGGACACGAATTATAGGGCTAAACTCTCCACCTCTCTCTCGCTGACGTTTGTCCTGCATTTCAGTCCCACAACGATAACATGTTTAGAGCATTTGCACTTTTACATATGAGCCTCTCTTCGTGTCTAAAAGCAACGGGCCTCTAGTAAGGTATACTGTACTGTACGCAGTTAAAAACTGCATCAATTGGGCTTGGCTTGTCGTGGATGAAGAGCGTTCCCAAGTGTTCCCACTGTAGTGTGTAGTTGTCTATTCATTGCTGTACTAACCGCATGTGACATACCGTTCAGATGCAATAACATTCGAATACAATTTACGTAAACGCATTGAATTAAATCAATGGCATAGGTGAGTTTTCTTTGAATTCTCAGATGGATTGACTAGAAATACTTTGTTTTTGATTGCTCCGCCTTTTAATTTCTTTCTCTTAGTCGCGTGCGCCCGACTATATAAGTTACTATGTCGGTTAGATGGTAACCATTTTACTTTTCATTGAGTTATTTGGCAATGACATTGTAACTATTCAGCCGATTCTAACGAAATTTGAAACCATTATGTTGCTTTATATTCTCTTTTGAATTATATATTTGCAAAGGTCCTCCCAAGGTCAGTCCGGGAATTATTAAAAGGAAACTAACTATGGGTTGGATTGCCCTACTTGAAAGTTCTGAAAGTCATATGGTCATAAGTCAGAATAATTGAGAGCACGCGACTAAGTTCTGTTGACCTTGTTGTTTTTGGATATATGAACTGATTATCTTAGGTAGCTCGCACAAAACTTAGAGAGCAAGATTGCCTTTGCTAGGTAGACCGTACAAAACTTAGAGCAAGATTTCCTTTGCTAGGTAGACGCGCATTAAACTAGTACCAATATTTCTGATCATAAGCCCTGCGCACATGTCCGGGTTTACGATGTCGAAATTCGGTTGATTTATTTAACACTCTTCATATACTATGAATAATTGTTTGTTTAATGAATAAATCTTAATTATCGAACAATATTTTGTATCCAATCCTGTATAACAAGGTGTATTATAGGTGAACTTCATGCGGAAATTCGGATATATTCCTGCTGGGGATGATACTGCGGACTTTATCTTCACAGCTGACTCGCTCACAGAAAAACTAAGACTTGTTCAGAAATTCGGGGCGATCCCTCAGACTGGGGTTCTGGATCTGGCAACGCTGAAGGTATGTTGAATATATTTAATAAAAAAAACGTAAAAAATAACGATCTCTGTTTTTGAAAACGTTCTTAAAGAAAATCGTTAACCTAAGTGGATGACACATTTGCTGTCATGAATACCACCTCGTTTTCTCAATGGGCTGTTGTAAGTAGAACTATTTTACTTATTATTTAATAAATGTTATTAAAAATCCCATTATGTTTTTTTTATTATATTAAAAATATAAGAATTAAACTTTATTTTAATACTTGCGCACCGAAGATAAGCCTAATATAGTTCTACTGTGTAAAGTTTGTGTTGGGATAAAACCACTCGAATGGGATTAAGTAAAGATAATCATTCCGATGAGACAAAAAAATGGGTTATATTTACTTGGTTAGTTTGGGGAATGTTCAATTTTACTAGTGGTTGTTGGGAGCTCATATATTTACTAGGCCAGGTTAAGCTTAGATTAGATTGAAGTTAAGCTTATGTTGTGATAGTTTTAATGTTAGGAGAGGTAAAAAAACAAAACAAAAACATATTTACCTTACTTCCCAATCCCATTTAGCGATGATTTTTCTTTAATTGGTCACATTTGTTTATGCTTATCTTTACTTGGTAGAGTAGGGAGTGTTTATCTTTGATAATAGTCGTCAGGAATGCTTAGCTTTACTTACCTGACGAATGACAATTGATTGTGTAATGGTAAACCATAAGGCATAGGAAGGACTTCGGAATAACAGTACCCTCCCCCCCCCCAACTAGGAAACAAAATATCCAAATCTACATTTTCTTGGAAATACTTTTTCCCATTAAACTGAATTGGGTCAGCTATGAAATGCGATTAAACCAAACAAGTGGTTGTATCAAATAGACTAATCCAACAACCCTACAAACAAACTTGTCATTTGCTTATTTTAACATTCAGTATTGCCGTCACCGGACACAGGATCGTTTTCATCCATGATGCAGACACTTGCCTGGCATGAATGGGAAGCGTCCACCAGCCGTAACCGATGCAATATCGAGGACTTGATTGGTTGGATGAGAAGCGTCCCTTCAGCCGTGCTCGAAGCAGTCTCGATCAGGCAATCATTGTCATTTTAACCGCCTTAGAAATACTTGTTTAATTTCCATGAAAATCGCACAAAATATTTGAAAAATTTGTCTCTAATGGTATCCACGTTTCATTTCATACAACAGGGGATAAAAACAAAACAGGACACCCACACAATAAGAATAACAATACATCCAACAACTTAACACTCTCATCACTAACCTAATCTCAAATCAACAAACCGAAAACTGAAACCAATACATACTCGTATATGTAACTACAATTAACCACTAGACAAACTCGACACAACTCTTGAGGACCCTGCCGAAAATTCTCAACCAAATACATGAAGGTTCTTGATCTGAATGACTTGAACACATGTTTGGCCGCAGAACATCACTAATTTGTCGTATTGATTTGGTGTGAGTTTATTTTAATCTTTGCGAGAGATCTTCGTCATTCGTTAGTTTCCGATTCATATTCTTCTCACCTTGTACTTTCAATAGGTTTTCTTTTGGGATTTAAAGCAGGGCTCTACACACGCCTGTTCATCGACATTTTCACCATTCAAGAACTGCTTCGATGTTTTGCTCTGTAGCGCGGAGTATTGTCCTACATATAAACAGGCTCACGTACTTTCGATGTTCTGAGAGAGGGAATCACCTGTTCTTGAAACTGATTCTTGCATACTGCAGCGTTTACTTGGCCGCGTAAATGGACTGGCGAACAAGCACCCTACGGTCGAAAACATGTCCCAAGCCATAACGCTGCCACCTCCAAATTTAATCTTTTTCGTGAAAATAGAAGTCAATTTTTCGCCTATGTGACGCTTTACACGACGGTTCCCATCTGATTCAAATAATTTAAATTTTCTTTGGTCGTTGAAAAACTTGAGCACTTTATAGGACATGTTCAATAGGCAAGGCCAACCTTGTCGATTTATTCTTTTTATATTTGGGTGGTTTCTTAGCGAGGGAGCATGCTATGAGTCCCACCTCACTTAAGAGACGTGAGGCAGTCTAACAAACCACATTCAGGTTCACATGTAGGGTAATTTGACGTAAAATACAGCCTGATGTCTCGAATCGGTCCTTCGTTGACACCAATCACATCGTGCGACTCTGCCTGAGAGCGATTGTTCGAGGGCCACCCGTTTTCTTCGCCATATCTCAAGTCCCGGACTTACCTTGGAGCTTTATTATATGTGAAATCTATTCCTCCAACTAGACAACCTGGTTTATGAAGGATTTATCAACCTTAACCTGTCTCGCCTTCCTGATAAATGGGTAATACCATCGGTAGTAGTCTACAGTACATGTTGTGCCGTGTTGACATACATACGCTACCAAATTTAACGAGCAAACTAAAAGTTATAAGTTATCGTGCTCTAGCTTTGGACGCAGCCGTTTTAGAAATTCACATTACTTTCGTCATTCATTTTTCTATCTGCTGTTCAATGAAAGGAAACTTGGACATTATCAGATGACAAATGGAAATAATATTCTGTACAATTTTTATGGAAATTAAATGAATATTTCAATAAAATGCAGATTTAGATATTTTGTTTTCCTGCTTTAGATGGTGATGGCTGATTCCTGAGTCCATTCAAAGCCTGGTTCATACTTGGAGGACCTCAGAACAACGCATCTTTAAGATCTTTGAAACATGTAGTTAGAAACTATCTCAGGAAGACCCCGAATCATCAAGAATTTTAAATGTAGTTTCCTGTCAATCTGTTTCAGCTGATGACTTCGCCTCGATGCGGTGTCAAAGACTTGGACTTACAAGGGGGAAGACATAGGAAAAAAAGATACATAATAGGTTCTCAGGGTTGGAATAAGAGGAACCTCACTTATACGTAAGTATAAACGGTTAATATACCAAGGAGTAAACACCACAATGCATCGGCCTGGGGCACGCTCCTCACCAGCGCCAGGCAATTGACTGTATCCAATAGACGAATCTAACAGCCCTAAGAAAACTGTATCAATTGGGTATTTTAACCTTCACTTTTGGCGGGGTAGTACAGGGGATCGTTCTCACTTTTGGTGGGGTAGTACAGGGGATCGTTTTCACTTTTGGTGGGGTAGTACACGGGATCGTTTTCACTTTTGGCGGGGTAGTACAGGAGATCGTTTTCACTTTTGGTGGGGTAGTACAGGGGATCGTTTTCACTTTTGGCAGGGTAGTACAGGGGATCGTTTTCACTTTTGGCAGGGTAGTACAGGGGATCGTTTTCACTTTTGGCGGGGTAGTACAGGGGATCGTTTTCACTTTTGGCGGGGTAGTACAGGGGATCGTTTTCACTTTTGGTGGGGTAGTACAGGGGATCGTTTTCACTTTTGGCAGGGTAGTACAGGGGATCGTTTTCACTTTTGGCAGGGTAGTACACGGGATCGTTTTCCTTTGTGGAGGGGTAGTACACGGGATCGTTTTCCCTTTTGGCGAGGTAGTACACGGGGTCGTTTTCCCTTCTGGCGAGGTATTACACGGGATTGTTCTTCCTTTTGGCGAGGTAATACACGGATAGTTTTTTATTTTAGAGGGGTAGTACACGGGATCTTTTTCACTTTTGGTGGGGTAGTACAGGGGATCGTTTTCACTGTTGGCAGGGTAGTACAGGGGATCGTTTTCACTTTTGGCGGGGTAGTACAGGGGATCGTTTTCACTTTTGGCGGGGTAGTACAGGAGATCGTTTTCACTTTTGGCGGGGTAGTACAGGGGATCGTTCTCACTTTTGGCAGGGTAGTACAGGGGATCGTTTTCACTTTTGGTGGGGTAGTACAGGGGATAGTTTTCACTTTTGGCGGGGTAGTACAGGAGATCTTTTTCACATTTGGCGGGGTAGTACAGGGGATCGTTTTCACTTTTGGCAGGGTAGTACAGGGGATCGTTTTCACTTTTGGTGGGGTAGTACAGGGGATCCTTTTCACTTTTGGCAGGGTAGTACAGGGGATCTTTTTCACTTTTGGTGGGGTAGTACAGGGGATCGTTTTCACTTTTGGCAGGGTAGTACAGGGGATCGTTTTCACTTTTGGCAGGGTAGTACAGGGGATCGTTTTCACTTTTGGCGGGGTAGTACAGGAGATCGTTTTCACTTTTGGCGGGGTAGTACAGGGGATCGTTTTCACTTTTAAAAGGGGAGTACAGGGGATCGTTTTCACTTTTGGTGGGGTAGTACAGGGGATCGTTTTCACTTTTGGCAGGGTAGTACAGGGGATCGTTTTCACTTTTGGCGGGGTAGTACAGGGGATCGTTTTCACTTTTGGCGGGGTAGTACAGGAGATCGTTTTCACTTTTGGCGGGGTAGTACAGGGGATCGTTCTCACTTTTGGCAGGGTAGTACAGGGGATCGTTTTCACTTTTGGTGGGGTAGTACAGGAGATCGTTTTCACTTTTGGCGGGGTAGTACAGGAGATCTTTTTCACATTTGGCGGGGTAGTACAGGGGATCGTTTTCACTTTTGGCAGGGTAGTACAGGGGATCGTTTTCACTTTTGGTGGGGTAGTACAGGGGATCGTTTTCACTTTTGGCAGGGTAGTACAGGGGATCTTTTTCACTTTTGGTGGGGTAGTACAGGGGATCGTTTTCACTTTTGGCAGGGTAGTACAGGGGATCGTTTTCACTTTTGGCAGGGTAGTACAGGGGATCGTTTTCACTTTTGGCGGGGTAGTACAGGAGATCGTTTTCACTTTTGGCGGGGTAGTACAGGGGATCGTTTTCACTTTTAAAAGGGGAGTACAGGGGATCGTTTTCACTTTTGGTGGGGTAGTACAGGGGATCGTTTTCACTTTTGGCAGGGTAGTACAGGGGATCGTTTTCACTTTTGGCAGGGTAGTACAGGGGATCGTTTTCACTTTTGGTGGGGTAGTACAGGGGATCGTTTTCACTTTTGGCGGGGTAGTACAGGAGATCGTTTTCACTTTTGGCGGGGTAGTACAGGGGATCGTTTTCACTTTTGGCAGGGTAGTACAGGGGATCGTTTTCACTTTTGGCAGGGTAGTACAGGGGATCGTTTTCACTTTTGGTGGGGTAGTACAGGGGATCGTTTTCACTTTTGGTGGGGCAGTACAGGGGATTGTTTTCACTTTTGGCAGGGTAGTACAGGGGGTCGTTTTTCACTTTTGGCGGGGTAGTACAGGGGATCGTTTTCACTTTTGGCGGGGTAGTACAGGGGATCGTTTTCACTTTTGGCGGGGTAGTACAGGGGATCGTTTTCACTTTTGGCCGGGTAGTACAGGGGATCGTTTTCACTTTTGGCAGGGTAGTACAGGCGATCTTTTTCACTTTTGGCGGGGTAGTACAGGAGATCGTTTTCACTTTTAGCGGGGTAGTACAGGGGATCGTTTTCACTTTTGGCGGGGTTGTACAGGGGATCGTTTTCACTTTTAGTGGGGTAGTACAGGGGATCGTTTTTACTTTTGGCAGGGTAGTACAGGGGATCTTTTTCACTTTTGGCGGGGTAGTACAAGGGATCGTTTTCACTTTTGGCGGGGTAGTACAGGGAATCGTTTTCACTTTTGGTGGGGTATTATAGGGGATCATTTTCACTTTTGGCAGGGTAGTACAGGGGATCGTTTTCACTTTTGGCAGGGTAGTACAGGGGATCGTTTTCCCTTGTGGAGGGGTAGTACACGGGATCGTTTTCCCTTTTGGCGAGGTAGTACACGGGGTCGTTTTCCCTTCTGGCGAGGTATTACACGGGATTGTTCTTCCTTTTGGCGAGGTAATACACGGATAGTTTTTTATTTTAGAGGGGTAGTACACGGGATCGTTTTCACTTTTGGTGGGGTAGTACAGGGGATCGTTTTCACTTTTGGCAGGGTAGTACAGGGGATCTTTTTCACTTAGGGCGGGGTAGTACAGGAGATCGTTTTCACTTTTAGCGGGGTAGTACAGGGGATCGTTTTCACTTTTGGCGGGGTAGTACAGGGGATCGTTCTCACTTTTGGCAGGGTAGTACAGGGGATCGTTTTCACTTTTGGTGGGGTAGTACAGGGGATAGTTTTCACTTTTGGCAGGGTAGTACAGGAGATCGTTTTCACTTTTAGCGGGGTAGTACAGGGGATCGTTTTCACTTTTGGCGGGGTAGTACAGGGGATCGTTCTCACTTTTGGCAGGGTAGTACAGGGGATCGTTTTCACTTTTGGTGGGGTAGTACAGGGGATAGTTTTCACTTTTGGCAGGGTAGTACAGGAGATCGTTTTAACTTTTGGCGGGGTAGTACAGGGGATCGTTTTCACTTTTGGCAGGGTAGTACAGGGGATCGTTTTCACTTTTGGTGGGGTAGTACAGGGGATCGTTTTCACTTTTGGCAGGGTAGTACAGGGGATCGTTTTCACTTTTGGCAGGGTAGTACAGGGGATCGTTTTCACTCTTGGTGGGGTAGTACAGGGGATCGTTTTGACTTTTGGCGGGGTAGTACAGGAGATCGTTTTCACTTTTGGCGGGGTAGTACAGGGGATCGTTTTCCCTTTTGGCAGGGTAGTACAGGGGATCGTTTTCACTTTTGGCAGGGTAGTAGAGGGGATCGTTTTCACTTTTGGCGGGGTAGTACAGGAGATCGTTTTCACTTTTGGCGGGGCAGTACAGGGGATTGTTTTCACTTTTGGCAGGGTAGTAAGGGGGTCGTTTTTCACTTTGGGCGGGGTAGTACAGGGGATCGTTTTCACTTTTGGCAGGGTAGTACAGGGGATCGTTTTCACTTTTGGCGAGGTAGTACAGGGGATCGTTTTCACTTTTGGTGGAGTAGTACAGGGGATCGTTTTCACTTTTGGCAGGGTAGTACAGGGGATCTTTTTCACTTTTGGCGGGGTAGTACAGGAGATCGTTTTCACTTTTGGCGGGGTAGTACAGGGGATCATTTTCACTTTTGGCGGGGTAGTACAGGGGATCGTTTTCACTTTTGGTGGGGTAGTACAGGGGATCGTTTTTACTTTTGGCAGGGTAGTACAGGGGATCTTTTTCACTTCTGGTGGGGTAGTACAGGGGATCGTTTTCACTGTTGGCAGGGTAGTACAGGGGATCGTTTTCACTTTTGGCAGGGTAGTACAGGGGATCGTTTTCACTTTTGGCGGGGTAGTACAGGAGATCGTTTTCACTTTTGGTGGGGTAGTACAGGGGATCGTTTTCACTTTTGGCAGGGTAGTACACGGGATCGTTTTCCCTTGTGGAGGGGTAGTACACGGGATCGTTTTCCCTTTTGGCGAGGTAGTACACGGGGTCGTTTTCCCTTCTGGCGAGGTATTACACGGGATTGTTCTTCCTTTTGGCGAGGTAATACACGGATAGTTTTTTTATTTTAGAGGGGTAGTACACGGGATCTTTTTCACTTTTGGTGGGGTAGTACAGGGGATCGTTTTCACTGTTGGCAGGGTAGTACAGGGGATCGTTTTCACTTTTGGCAGGGTAGTACAGGGGATCGTTTTCACTTTTGGCGGGGTAGTACAGGAGATCGTTTTCACTTTTGGCGGGGTAGTACAGGGGATCGTTCTCACTTTTGGCAGGGTAGTACAGGGGATCGTTTTCACTTTTGGTGGGGTGTACAGGGGATAGTTTTCACTTTTGGCGGGGTAGTACAGGAGATCTTTTTCACATTTGGCGGGGTAGTACAGGGGATCGTTTTCACTTTTGGCGGGGTAGTACAGGAGATCGTTTTCACTTTTGGCGGGGTAGTACAGGGGATCGTTTTCACTTTGGCAGGGTAGTACAGGGGATCGTTTTCACTTTTGGCAGGGTAGTACAGGGGATTGTTTTCACTTTTGGCGGGCTAGTACAGGGGATCGTTTTCACTGTTGGCAGGGTAGTACAGGGAATCGTTTTCACTTTTGGCAGGGTAGTACAGGGGATCGTTTTCACTTTTGGCGGGGTAGTACAGGAGATCGTTTTCACTTTTGGCGGGGTAATACAGGGGATCGTTTTCACTTTTGGCAGGATAGTACAGGGGATCGTTTTCACTTTTTGTGGTGTAGTACAGGGGATCGTTTTCACTTTTGGCAGGGTAGTACAGGGGATCGTTTTCACTTTTGGCAGGGTAGTACAGGGGATCGTTTTCACTTTTGGTGTGGTAGTACAGGGGATCGTTTTCACTTTTGGCGGGGTAGTACAGGAGATCGTTTTCACTTTTGGCGGGGTAGTACAGGGGATCGTTTTCACTTTTGGCGGGGGAGTACAGGGGATCGTTTTCACTTTTGGCGGGGTAGTACAGGGGATCGTTTTCACTTTTGGCGGGGTAATACAGGGGATCGTTTTCACTTTTGGTGGGGTAGTACAGGGGATTGTTTTACTTTTGGCAGGGTAGTACAGGGGATCTTTTTCACTTTGGGCGAGGTAGTACAGGAGATCGTTTTTACTTTTGGCGGGGTAGTACAGGGGATCGTTTTCACTTTTGGCGGGGTAGTACAGGTGATCGTTTTCACTTTTGGTGGGGTAGTACAGGGGATCGTTTTCACTTTTGGCAGGGTAGTACAGGGGATCTTTTTCACTTTTGGTGGGGTAGTACAGGGGATCGTTTTCACTGTTGGCAGGGTAGTACAGGGGATCGTTTTCACTTTTGGCAGGGTAGTACAGGGGATCGTTTTCACTTTTGGTGGGGTAGTACAGGGGATCGTTTTCACTTTTGGCGGGGTAGTACAGGAGATCGTTTTCACTTTTGGCGGGGTAGTACAGGGGATCGTTTTCACTTTTGGCAGGGTAGTACAGGGGATCGTTTTCACTTTTGGCAGGGTAGTAGAGTGGATCGTTTTCACTTTTGGCGGGGTAGTACAGGAGATCGTTTTCACTTTTGGCGGGGCAGTACAGGGGATTGTTTTCACTTTTGGCAGGGTAGTACAGGGGGTCGTTTTTCACTTTGGGCGGGGTAGTACAGGGGATCGTTTTCACTTTTGGCGGGGTAGTACAGGGGATCGTTTTCACTTTTGGCGGGGTAGTACAGGGGATCGTTTTCACTTTTGGTTGGGTAGTACAGGGGATCGTTTTCACTTTTGGCAGGGTAGTACAGGGGATCTTTTTCACTTTTGGCGGGGTAGTACAGGAGATCGTTTTCACTTTTGGCGGGGTAGTACATGGGATCGTTTTCACTTTTGGCGGGGTAGTACAGGGGATCGTTTTCACTTTTGGTGGGGTAGTACAGGGGATCGTTTTTACTTTTGGCAGGGTAGTACAGGGGATCTTTTTCACTTTTGGTGGGGTAGTACAGGGGATCGTTTTCACTGTTGGCAGGGTAGTACAGGGGATCGTTTTCACTTTTGGCAGGGTAGTACAGGGGATCGTTTTCACTTTTGGCGGGGTAGTACAGGAGATCGTTTTCACTTTTGGTGGGGTAGTACAGGGGATCGTTTTCACTTTTGGCAGGGTAGTACAGGGGATCGTTTTCATTTTGGTGGGGTAGTACAGGGGATCGTTTTCACTTTTGGCAGGGTCGTACAGGGGATCGTTTTCACTTTTGGCAGGGTAGTACAGGGGATCGTTTTCACTTTTGGCGGGGTAGTACAGGGGATCGTTTTCACTTTTGGCGGGGTAGTACAGGAGATCGTTTTCACTTTTGGTGGGGTAGTACAGGGGATCGTTTTCACTTTTGGCAGGGTAGTACAGGGGATCCTTTTCCCTTTTTGCGAGGTAGTACACGGGGTCGTTTTCCCTTCTGGCGAGGTATTACACGGGATTGTTCTTCCTTTTGGCGAGGTAATACACGGGATTGTTCTTCCTTTTGGCGAGGTAATACACGGATAGTTTTTTATTTTAGAGGGGTAGTACACGGGATCGTTTTCACTTTTGGCAGGGTAGTACAGGGGATCTTTTTCACTTTTGGTGGGGTAGTACAGGGGATAGTTTTCACTTTTGGCAGGGTAGTACAGGAGATCGTTTTCACTTTTGGCGGGGTAGTACAGGGGATCGTTTTCACTTTTGGCGGGGTAGTACAGGAGATCGTTTTCACTTTTGGCGGGGTAGTACAGGGGATCGTTTTCACTTTTGGCAGGGTAGTACAGGGGATCATTTTCACTTTTGGCAGGGTAGTACAGGGGATCGTTTTCACTTTTGGCGGGGTAGTACAGGAGATTGTTTTCACTTTTGGCGGGGCAGTACAGGGGATCGTTTTCACTTTTGGCAGGGTAGTACAGGGGGTCGTTTTTCACTTTTGGCGGGGTAGTACAGGGGATCGTTTTCACTTTTGGCGGGGTAGTACAGGGGATCGTTTTCACTTTTGGCGGGGTAATACAGGGGATCGTTTTCACTTTTGGTGGGGTAGTACAGGGGATCGTTTTCACTTTTGGCAGGGTAGTACAGGGGATCTTTTTCACTTTGGGCGGGGTAGTACAGGAGATCGTTTTTCCTTTGGCGGGGTAGTACAGGGGATCGTTTTCACTTTTGGCGGGGTAGTACAGGGGATCGTTTTCACTTTTGGCAGGGTAGTACAGGGGATCGTTTTCACTTTTGGCAGGGTAGTACAGGGGATCTTTTTCACTTTTGGTGGGGTAGTACAGGGGATCGTTTTCACTGTTGGCAGGGTAGTACAGGGGATCGTTTTCACTTTTGGCAGGGTAGTACAGGGGATCGTTTTCACTCTTGGCGGGGTAGTACAGGAGATCGTTTTCACTTTTGGCGGGGTAATACAGGGGATCGTTTTCACTTTTGGCAGGATAGTACAGGGGATCGTTTTCACTTTTGGTGGTGTAGTACAGGGGATCGTTTTCACTTTTGGCAGGGTAGTACAATGGATCGTTTTCACTTTTGGCAGGGTAGTACAGGGGATCGTTTTCACTTTTGGTGGGGTAGTACAGGGGATCGTTTTCACTTTTGGCGGGGTAGTACAGGAGATCGTTTTCACTTTTGGCGGGGTAGTACAGGGGATCGTTTTCACTTTTGGCGGGGTAGTACAGGGGATCGTTTTCACTTTTGGCGGGGTAGTACAGGGGATCGTTTTCACTTTTGGCGGGGTAATACAGGGGATCGTTTTCACTTTTGGTGGGGTAGTACAGTGGATTGTTTTACTTTTGGCAGGGTAGTACAGGGGATCTTTTTCACTTTGGGCGGGGTAGTACAGGAGATCGTTTTTACTTATGGCGGGGTAGTACAGGGGATCGTTTTCACTTTTGGCGGGGTAGTACAGGGGATCGTTTTCACTTTTGGTGGGGTAGTACAGGGGATCGTTTTCACTTTTGGCAGGGTAGTACAGGGGATCTTTTTCACTTTTGGTGGGGTAGTACAGGGGATCGTTTTCACTGTTGGCAGGGTAGTACAGGGGATCGTTTTCACTTTTGGCAGGGTAGTACAGGGGATCGTTTTCACTTTTGGCGGGGTAGTACAGGAGATCGTTTTCACTTTTGGCGGGGTAATACAGGGGATCGTTTTCACTTTTGGCAGGATAGTACAGGGGATCGTTTTCACTTTTGGTGGTGTAGTACAGGGGATCGTTTTCACTTTTGACAGGGTAGTACAGGAGGATCGTTTTCACTTTTGGCAGGGTAGTACAGGGGATCGTTTCCACTTTTGGTGGGGTAGTACAGTGGATCGTTTTCACTTTTGGCGGGGTAGTACAGGAGATCGTTTTCACCTTTGGCGGGGTAGTACAGGGGATCGTTTTCACTTTTGGCAGGGTAGTACAGGGGATCGTTTTCACTTTTAGCAGGGTAGTACAGGCGATCGTTTTCACTTTTGGCGGGGTAGTACACGGGGTCGTTTTCCCTTCTGGCGAGGTATTACACGGGATTGTTCTTCCTTTTGGCGAGGTAATACACGGATAGTTTTTTATTTTAGAGGGGTAGTACACGGGATCGTTTTCACTTTTGGTGGGGTAGTACAGGGGATCGTTTTCACTTTTGGCAGGGTAGTACAGGAGGATCGTTTTCACTTTTGGCAGGGTAGTACAGGGGATCGTTTCCACTTTTGGTGGGGTAGTACAGGGGATCGTTTTCACTTTTGGCGGGGTAGTACAGGAGATCGTTTTCACTTTTGGCGGGGTAGTACAGGGGATCGTTTTCACTTTTGGCAGGGTAGTACAGGGGATCGTTTTCACTTTTGGCAGGGTAGTACAGGGGATCGTTTTCACTTTTGGCGGGGTAGTACACGGGGTCGTTTTCCCTTCTGGCGAGGTATTACACGGGATTGTTCTTCCTTTTGGCGAGTTAATACACGGATAGTTTTTTATTTTAGAGGGGTAGTACACGGGATCGTTTTCACTTTTGGTGGGGTAGTACAGGGGATCGTTTTCACTTTGGGCGGGGTAGTACAGGAGATCGTTTTCACTTTTGGCGGGGTAGTACAGGGGATCGTTCTCACTTTTGGCAGGGTAGTACAGGGGATCGTTTTCACTTTTGGTGGGGTAGTACAGGGGATAGTTTTTACTTTTGGCAGGGTTGTACAGGAGATCGTTTTCACTTTTAGCGGGGTAGTACAGGGGATCGTTTTCACTTTTGGCGGGGTAGTACAGGGGATCGTTTTCACGTTTGGCAGGGTAGTACAGGGGATCGTTTTCACTTTTGGTGGGGTAGTACAGGGGATCGTTTTCACTTTTGGCAGGGTAGTACAGGGGATCGTTTTCACTTTTGGCAGGGTAGTACAGGGGATCGTTTTCACTTTTGGTGGGGTAGTACAGGGGATCGTTTTCACTTTTGGCGGGGTAGTACAGGAGATCGTTTTCACTTTTGGCGGGGTAGTACAGGGGATCGTTTTCACTTTTGGCAGGGTAGTACAGGGGATCGTTTTCACTTTTGGCAGGGTAGTAGAGGGGATCGTTTTCACTTTTGGCGGGGTAGTACAGGAGATCGTTTTCACTTTTGGCGGGGCAGTACAGGGGATTGTTTTCACTTTTGGCGGGGTAGTACAGGGGGTCGTTTTTCACTTTGGGCGGGGTAGTACAGGGGATCGTTTTCACTTTTGGCGAGGTAGTACAGGGGGTCGTTTTCACTTTTGGCGGGGTAGTACAGGGGATCGTTTTTACTTTTGGTGGGGTAGTACAGGGGATCGTTTTCACTTTTGGCAGGGTAGTACAGGGGATCTTTTTCACTTTTGGCGGGGTAGTACAGGAGATCGTTTTCACTTTTGGCAGGGTAGTACAGGGGATCGTTTTCACTTTTGGCGGGGTAGTACAGGGGATCGTTTTCACCTTTGGTGGGGTAGTACAGGGGATCGTTTTTACTTTTGGCAGGGTAGTACAGGGGATCTTTTTCACTTTTGGTGGGGTAGTACAGGGGATCGTTTTCACTGTTGGCAGGGTAGTACAGGGGATCGTTTTTACTTTTGGCAGGGTAGTACAGGGGATCGTTTTCACTTTTGGCGGGGTAGTACAGGAGATCGTTTTCACTTTTGGTGGGGTAGTACAGGGGATCGTTTTCACTTTTGGCAGGGTAGTACAGGGGATCGTTTTCACTTTTGGTGGGGTAGTACAGGGGATCGTTTTCACTTTTGGCGGGGTAGTACAGGGGATCGTTTTCACTTTTGGCGGGGTAGTACAGGGGATCGTTTTCACTTTTGGCGGGGTAGTACAGGGGATCGTTTTCACTTTTGGCGGGGTAATACAGGGGATCGTTTTCACTTTTGGTGGGGTAGTACAGTGGATTGTTTTACTTTTGGCAGGGTAGTACAGGGGATCTTTTTCACTTTGGGCGGGGTAGTACAGGAGATCGTTTTTACTTATGGCGGGGTAGTACAGGGGATCGTTTTCACTTTTGGCGGGGTAGTACAGGGGATCGTTTTCACTTTTGGTGGGGTAGTACAGGGGATCGTTTTCACTTTTGGCAGGGTAGTACAGGGGATCTTTTTCACTTTTGGTGGGGTAGTACAGGGGATCGTTTTCACTGTTGGCAGGGTAGTACAGGGGATCGTTTTCACTTTTGGCAGGGTAGTACAGGGGATCGTTTTCACTTTTGGCGGGGTAGTACAGGAGATCGTTTTCACTTTTGGCGGGGTAATACAGGGGATCGTTTTCACTTTTGGCAGGATAGTACAGGGGATCGTTTTCACTTTTGGTGGTGTAGTACAGGGGATCGTTTTCACTTTTGACAGGGTAGTACAGGAGGATCGTTTTCACTTTTGGCAGGGTAGTACAGGGGATCGTTTCCACTTTTGGTGGGGTAGTACAGTGGATCGTTTTCACTTTTGGCGGGGTAGTACAGGAGATCGTTTTCACCTTTGGCGGGGTAGTACAGGGGATCGTTTTCACTTTTGGCAGGGTAGTACAGGGGATCGTTTTCACTTTTAGCAGGGTAGTACAGGCGATCGTTTTCACTTTTGGCGGGGTAGTACACGGGGTCGTTTTCCCTTCTGGCGAGGTATTACACGGGATTGTTCTTCCTTTTGGCGAGGTAATACACGGATAGTTTTTTATTTTAGAGGGGTAGTACACGGGATCGTTTTCACTTTTGGTGGGGTAGTACAGGGGATCGTTTTCACTTTTGGCAGGGTAGTACAGGAGGATCGTTTTCACTTTTGGCAGGGTAGTACAGGGGATCGTTTCCACTTTTGGTGGGGTAGTACAGGGGATCGTTTTCACTTTTGGCGGGGTAGTACAGGAGATCGTTTTCACTTTTGGCGGGGTAGTACAGGGGATCGTTTTCACTTTTGGCAGGGTAGTACAGGGGATCGTTTTCACTTTTGGCAGGGTAGTACAGGGGATCGTTTTCACTTTTGGCGGGGTAGTACACGGGGTCGTTTTCCCTTCTGGCGAGGTATTACACGGGATTGTTCTTCCTTTTGGCGAGTTAATACACGGATAGTTTTTTATTTTAGAGGGGTAGTACACGGGATCGTTTTCACTTTTGGTGGGGTAGTACAGGGGATCGTTTTCACTTTGGGCGGGGTAGTACAGGAGATCGTTTTCACTTTTGGCGGGGTAGTACAGGGGATCGTTCTCACTTTTGGCAGGGTAGTACAGGGGATCGTTTTCACTTTTGGTGGGGTAGTACAGGGGATAGTTTTTACTTTTGGCAGGGTTGTACAGGAGATCGTTTTCACTTTTAGCGGGGTAGTACAGGGGATCGTTTTCACTTTTGGCGGGGTAGTACAGGGGATCGTTTTCACGTTTGGCAGGGTAGTACAGGGGATCGTTTTCACTTTTGGTGGGGTAGTACAGGGGATCGTTTTCACTTTTGGCAGGGTAGTACAGGGGATCGTTTTCACTTTTGGCAGGGTAGTACAGGGGATCGTTTTCACTTTTGGTGGGGTAGTACAGGGGATCGTTTTCACTTTTGGCGGGGTAGTACAGGAGATCGTTTTCACTTTTGGCGGGGTAGTACAGGGGATCGTTTTCACTTTTGGCAGGGTAGTACAGGGGATCGTTTTCACTTTTGGCAGGGTAGTAGAGGGGATCGTTTTCACTTTTGGCGGGGTAGTACAGGAGATCGTTTTCACTTTTGGCGGGGCAGTACAGGGGATTGTTTTCACTTTTGGCGGGGTAGTACAGGGGGTCGTTTTTCACTTTGGGCGGGGTAGTACAGGGGATCGTTTTCACTTTTGGCGAGGTAGTACAGGGGGTCGTTTTCACTTTTGGCGGGGTAGTACAGGGGATCGTTTTTACTTTTGGTGGGGTAGTACAGGGGATCGTTTTCACTTTTGGCAGGGTAGTACAGGGGATCTTTTTCACTTTTGGCGGGGTAGTACAGGAGATCGTTTTCACTTTTGGCAGGGTAGTACAGGGGATCGTTTTCACTTTTGGCGGGGTAGTACAGGGGATCGTTTTCACCTTTGGTGGGGTAGTACAGGGGATCGTTTTTACTTTTGGCAGGGTAGTACAGGGGATCTTTTTCACTTTTGGTGGGGTAGTACAGGGGATCGTTTTCACTGTTGGCAGGGTAGTACAGGGGATCGTTTTTACTTTTGGCAGGGTAGTACAGGGGATCGTTTTCACTTTTGGCGGGGTAGTACAGGAGATCGTTTTCACTTTTGGTGGGGTAGTACAGGGGATCGTTTTCACTTTTGGCAGGGTAGTACAGGGGATCGTTTTCACTTTTGGTGGGGTAGTACAGGGGATCGTTTTCACTTTTGGCAGGGTCGTACAAGGGATCGTTTTCACTTTTGGCAGGGTAGTACTGGGGATCGTTTTCACTTTTGGCGGGGTAGTACAGGGGATCGTTTTCACTTTTGGCGGGGTAGTACAGTAGATCGTTTTCACTTTTGGTGGGGTAGTACAGGGGATCGTTTTCACTTTTGGCAGGGTAGTACAGGGGATCGTTTTCCCTTTTGGCGAGGTAGTACACGGGGTCGTTTTCCCTTCTGGCGAGGTATTACACGGGATTGTTCTTCCTTTTGGCGAGGTAATACACGGATAGTTTTTTATTTTAGAGGGGTAGTACACGGGATCGTTTTCACTTTTGGTGGGGTAGTACAGGGGATCGTTTTCACTTTTGGCAGGGTAGTACAGGGGATCTTTTTCACTTTTGGTGGGGTAGTACAGGGGATAGTTTTCACTTTTGGCAGGGTAGTACAGGAGATCGTTTTCACTTTTGGCGGGGTAGTACAGGGGATCGTTTTCACTTTTGGCGGGGTAGTACAGGAGATCGTTTTCACTTTTGGCGGGGTAGTACAGGGGATCGTTTTCACTTTTGGCAGGGTAGTACAGGGGATCGTTTTCACTTTTGGCAGGGTAGTACAGGGGATCGTTTTCACTTTTGGCGGGGTAGTACAGGAGATTGTTTTCACTTTTGGCGGGGCAGTACAGGGGATCGTATTCACTTTTGGCAGGGTAGTACAGGGGGTCGTTTTTCACTTTTGGCGGGGTAGTACAGGGGATCGTTTTCACTTTTGGCGGGGTAGTACAGGGGATCGTTTTCACTTTTGGTGGTGTAGTACAGGGGATCGTTTTCACTTTTGGTGGGGTAGTACAGGGGATCGTTTTCACTTTTGGCAGGGTAGTACTCGGATCTTTTTCACTTTGGGCGGGGTAGTACAGGAGATCGTTTTTACTTTTGGCGGGGTAGTACAGGGGATCGTTTTCACTTTTGGCGGGGTAGTACAGGGGATCGTTTTCACTTTTGGCAGGGTAGTACAGGGGATCGTTTTCACTTTTGGCAGGGTAGTACAGGGGATCTTTTTCACTTTTGGTGGGGTAGTACAGGGGATCGTTTTCACTGTTGGCAGGGTAGTACAGAGGATCGTTTTCACTTTTGGCAGGGTAGTACAGGGGATCGTTTTCACTTTTGGCGGGGTAGTACAGGAGATCGTTTTCACTTTTGGCGGGGTAATACAGGGGATCGTTTTCACTTTTGGTGGGGTAGTACAGGGGATCGTTTTCACTTTTGGTGGTGTAGTACAGGGGATCGTTTTCACTTTTGGGCAGGGTAGTACAGGGGATCGTTTTCACTTTTGGCGGGGTAGTACAGGGGATCGTTTTCACTTTTGGCAGGGTAGTACAGGGGATCGTTTTCACTTTTGGTGGGGTAGTACTGGGGATCGTTTTCACTTTTGGCAGGGTAGTACAGGGGATCTTTTTCACTTTTGGTGGGGTAGTACAGGGGATCGTTTTCACTTTTGGCAGGGTAGTACAGGGGATCGTTTTCACTTTTGGCAGGGTAGTACAGGGGATCGTTTTCACTTTTGGCGGGGTAGTACAGGAGATCGTTTTCACTTTTGGCGGGGTAGTACAGGGGATCGTTTTCACTTTTAAAAGGGGAGTACAGGGGATCGTTTTCACTTTTGGTGGGGTAGTACAGGGGATCGTTTTCACTTTTGGCAGGGTAGTACAGGGGATCGTTTTCACTTTTGGCGGGGTAGTACAGGGGATCGTTTTCACTTTTGGCGGGGTAGTACAGGAGATCGTTTTCACTTTTGGCGGGGTAGTACAGGGGATCGTTCTCACTTTTGGCAGGGTAGTACAGGGGATCGTTTTCACTTTTGGTGGGGTAGTACAGGAGATCGTTTTCACTTTTGGCGGGGTAGTACAGGAGATCTTTTTCACATTTGGCGGGGTAGTACAGGGGATCGTTTTCACTTTTGGCAGGGTAGTACAGGGGATCGTTTTCACTTTTGGTGGGGTAGTACAGGGGATCGTTTTCACTTTTGGCAGGGTAGTACAGGGGATCTTTTTCACTTTTGGTGGGGTAGTACAGGGGATCGTTTTCACTTTTGGCAGGGTAGTACAGGGGATCGTTTTCACTTTTGGCAAGGTAGTACAGGGGATCGTTTTCACTTTTGGCGGGGTAGTACAGGAGATCGTTTTCACTTTTGGCGGGGTAGTACAGGGGATCGTTTTCACTTTTAAAAGGGGAGTACAGGGGATCGTTTTCACTTTTGGTGGGGTAGTACAGGGGATCGTTTTCACTTTTGGCAGGGTAGTACAGGGGATCGTTTTCACTTTTGGCAGGGTAGTACAGGGGATCGTTTTCACTTTTGGTGGGGTAGTACAGGGGATCGTTTTCACTTTTGGCGGGGTAGTACAGGAGATCGTTTTCACTTTTGGCGGGGTAGTACAGGGGATCGTTTTCACTTTTGGCAGGGTAGTACAGGGGATCGTTTTCACTTTTGGCAGGGTAGTACAGGGGATCGTTTTCACTTTTGGTGGGGTAGTACAGGGGATCGTTTTCACTTTTGGTGGGGCAGTACAGGGGATTGTTTTCACTTTTGGCAGGGTAGTACAGGGGGTCGTTTTTCACTTTTGGCGGGGTAGTACAGGGGATCGTTTTCACTTTTGGCGGAGTAGTACAGGGGATCGTTTTCACTTTTGGCGGGGTAGTACAGGGGATCGTTTTCACTTTTGGCCGGGTAGTACAGGGGATCGTTTTCACTTTTGGCAGGGTAGTACAGGCGATCTTTTTCACTTTTGGCGGGGTAGTACAGGAGATCGTTTTCACTTTTAGCGGGGTAGTACAGGGGATCGTTTTCACTTTTGGCGGGGTTGTACAGGGGATCGTTTTCACTTTTAGTGGGGTAGTACAGGGGATCGTTTTTACTTTTGGCAGGGTAGTACAGGGGATCTTTTTCACTTTTGGCGGGGTAGTACAAGGGATCGTTTTCACTTTTGGCGGGGTAGTACAGGGAATCGTTTTCACTTTTGGTGGGGTATTATAGGGGATCATTTTCACTTTTGGCAGGGTAGTACAGGGGATCGTTTTCACTTTTGGCAGGGTAGTACAGGGGATCGTTTTCCCTTGTGGAGGGGTAGTACACGGGATCGTTTTCCCTTTTGGCGAGGTAGTACACGGGGTCGTTTTCCCTTCTGGCGAGGTATTACACGGGATTGTTCTTCCTTTTGGCGAGGTAATACACGGATAGTTTTTTATTTTAGAGGGGTAGTACACGGGATCTTTTTCACTTTTGGTGGGGTAGTACAGGGGATCGTTTTCACTGTTGGCAGGGTAGTACAGGGGATCGTTTTCACTTTTGGCAGGGTAGTACAGGGGATCTTTTTCACTTTTGGCGGGGTAGTACAGGAGATCGTTTTCACTTTTGGCGGGGCAGTACAGGGGATTGTTTTCACTTTTGGCAGGGTAGTACAGGGGGTCGTTTTTCACTTTGGGCGGGGTAGTACAGGGGATCGTTTTCACTTTTGGCAGGGTAGTACAGGGGATCGTTTTCACTTTTGGCGAGGTAGTACAGGGGATCGTTTTCACTTTTGGTGGGGTAGTACAGGGGATCGTTTTCACTTTTGGCAGGGTAGTACAGGGGATCTTTTTCACTTTTGGCGGGGTAGTACAGGAGATCGTTTTCACTTTTGGCGGGGTAGTACAGGGGATCGTTTTCACTTTTGGCGGGGTAGTACAGGGGATCGTTTTCACTTTTGGTGGGGTAGTACAGGGGATCGTTTTTACTTTTGGCAGGGTAGTACAGGGGATCGTTTTCACTTTTGGTTGGGTAGTACAGGGGATCGTTTTCACTGTTGGCAGGGTAGTACAGGGGATCGTTTTCACTTTTGGCAGGGTAGTACAGGGGATCGTTTTCACTTTTGGCGGGGTAGTACAGGAGATCGTTTTCACTTTTGGTGGTGTAGTACAGGGGATCGTTTTCACTTTTGGCAGGGTAGTACACGGGATCGTTTTCCCTTGTGGAGGGGTAGTACACGGGATCGTTTTCCCTTTTGGCGAGGTAGTACACGGGGTCGTTTTCCCTTCTGGCGAGGTATTACACGGGATTGTTCTTCCTTTTGGCGAGGTAATACACGGATAGTTTTTTATTTTAGAGGGGTAGTACACGGGATCTTTTTCACTTTTGGTGGGGTAGTACAGGGGATCGTTTTCACTGTTGGCAGGGTAGTACAGGGGATCGTTTTCACTTTTGGCAGGGTAGTACAGGGGATCGTTTTCACTTTTGGCGGGGTAGTACAGGAGATCGTTTTCACTTTTGGCGGGGTAGTACAGGGGATCGTTCTCACTTTTGGCAGGGTAGTACAGGGGATCGTTTTCACTTTTGGTGGGGTGTACAGGGGATAGTTTTCACTTTTGGCGGGGTAGTACAGGAGATCTTTTTCACATTTGGCGGGGTAGTACAGTGGATCGTTTTCACTTTTGGCGGGGTAGTACAGGAGATCGTTTTCACTTTTGGCGGGGTAGTACAGGGGATCGTTTTCACTTTGGCAGGGTAGTACAGGGGATCGTTTTCACTTTTGGCAGGGTAGTACAGGGGATTGTTTTCACTTTTGGCGGGCTAGTACAGGGGATCGTTTTCACTGTTGGCAGGGTAGTACAGGGAATCGTTTTCACTTTTGGCAGGGTAGTACAGGGGATCGTTTTCACTTTTGGCGGGGTAGTACAGAAGATCGTTTTCACTTTTGGCGGGGTAATACAGGGGATCGTTTTCACTTTTGGCAGGATAGTACAGGGGATCGTTTTCACTTTTTGTGGTGTAGTACAGGTGATCGTTTTCACTTTTGGCAGGGTAGTACAGGGGATCGTTTTCACTTTTGGCAGGGTAGTACAGGGGATCGTTTTCACTTTTGGTGTGGTAGTACAGGGGATCGTTTTCACTTTTGGCGGGGTAGTACAGGAGATCGTTTTCACTTTTGGCGGGGTAGTACAGGGGATCGTTTTCACTTTTGGCGGGGGAGTACAGGGGATCGTTTTCACTTTTGGCGGAGTAGTACAGGGGATCGTTTTCACTTTTGGCGGGGTAATACAGGGGATCGTTTTCACTTTTGGTGGGGTAGTACAGGGGATTGTTTTACTTTTGGCAGGGTAGTACAGGGGATCTTTTTCACTTTGGGCGAGGTAGTACAGGAGATCGTTTTTACTTTTGGCGGGGTAGTACAGGGGATCGTTTTCACTTTTGGCGGGGTAGTACAGGTGATCGTTTTCACTTTTGGTGGGGTAGTACAGGGGATCGTTTTCACTTTTGGCAGGGTAGTACAGGGTTTTTTTTTCACTTTTGGTGGGGTAGTACAGGGGATCGTTTTCACTGTTGGCAGGGTAGTACAGGGGATCGTTTTCACTTTTGGCAGGGTAGTACAGGGGATCGTTTTCACTTTTGGTGGGGTAGTACAGGGGATCGTTTTCACTTTTGGCGGGGTAGTACAGGAGATCGTTTTCACTTTTGGCGGGGTAGTACAGGGGATCGTTTTCACTTTTGGCAGGGTAGTACAGGGGATCGTTTTCACTTTTGGCAGGGTAGTAGAGGGGATCGTTTTCACTTTTGGCGGGGTAGTACAGGAGATCGTTTTCACTTTTGGCGGGGCAGTACAGGGGATTGTTTTCACTTTTGGCAGGGTAGTACAGGGGGTCGTTTTTCACTTTGGGCGGGGTAGTACAGGGGATCGTTTTCACTTTTGGCGGGGTAGTACAGGGGATCGTTTTCACTTTTGGCGGGGTAGTACAGGGGATCGTTTTCACTTTTGGTTGGGTAGTACAGGGGATCGTTTTCACTTTTGGCAGGGTAGTACAGGGGATCTTTTTCACTTTTGGCGGGGTAGTACAGGAGATCGTTTTCACTTTTGGCGGGGTAGTACATGGGATCGTTTTCACTTTTGGCGGGGTAGTACAGGGGATCGTTTTCACTTTTGGTGGGGTAGTACAGGGGATCGTTTTTACTTTTGGCAGGGTAGTACAGGGGATCTTTTTCACTTTTGGTGGGGTAGTACAGGGGATCGTTTTCACTGTTGGCAGGGTAGTACAGGGGATCGTTTTCACTTTTGGCAGGGTAGTACAGGGGATCGTTTTCACTTTTGGCGGGGTAGTACAGGAGATCGTTTTCACTTTTGGTGGGGTAGTACAGGGGATCGTTTTCACTTTTGGCAGGGTAGTACAGGGGATCGTTTTCATTTTGGTGGGGTAGTACAGGGGATCGTTTTCACTTTTGGCAGGGTCGTACAGGGGATCGTTTTCACTTTTGGCAGGGTAGTACAGGGGATCGTTTTCACTTTTGGCGGGGTAGTACAGGGGATCGTTTTCACTTTTGGCGGGGTAGTACAGGAGATCGTTTTCACTTTTGGTGGGGTAGTACAGGGGATCGTTTTCACTTTTGGCAGGGTAGTACAGGGGATCCTTTTCCCTTTTTGCGAGGTAGTACACGGGGTCGTTTTCCCTTCTGGCGAGGTATTACACGGGATTGTTCTTCCTTTTGGCGAGGTAATACACGGATAGTTTTTTATTTTAGAGGGCTAGTACACGGGATCGTTTTCACTTTTGGTGGGGTAGTACAGGGGATCGTTTTCACTTTTGGCAGGGTAGTACAGGGGATCTTTTTCACTTTTGGTGGGGTAGTACAGGGGATAGTTTTCACTTTTGGCAGGGTAGTACAGGAGATCGTTTTCACTTTTGGCGGGGTAGTACAGGGGATCGTTTTCACTTTTGGCGGGGTAGTACAGGAGATCGTTTTCACTTTTGGCGGGGTAGTACAGGGGATCGTTTTCACTTTTGGCAGGGTAGTACAGGGGATCATTTTCACTTTTGGCAGGGTAGTACAGGGGATCGTTTTCACTTTTGGCGGGGTAGTACAGGAGATTGTTTTCACTTTTGGCGGGGCAGTACAGGGGATCGTTTTCACTTTTGGCAGGGTAGTACAGGGGGTCGTTTTTCACTTTTGGCGGGGTAGTACAGGGGATCGTTTTCACTTTTGGCGGGGTAGTACAGGGGATCGTTTTCACTTTTGGCGGGGTAATACAGGGGATCGTTTTCACTTTTGGTGGGGTAGTACAGGGGATCGTTTTCACTTTTGGCAGGGTAGTAAAGGGGATCTTTTTCACTTTGGGCGGGGTAGTACAGGAGATCGTTTTTCCTTTGGCGGGGTAGTACAGGGGATCGTTTTCACTTTTGGCGGGGTAGTACAGGGGATCGTTTTCACTTTTGGCAGGGTAGTACAGGGGATCGTTTTCACTTTTGGCAGGGTAGTACAGGGGATCTTTTTCACTTTTGGTGGGGTAGTACAGGGGATCGTTTTCACTGTTGGCAGGGTAGTACAGGGGATCGTTTTCACTTTTGGCAGGGTAGTACAGGGGATCGTTTTCACTCTTGGCGGGGTAGTACAGGAGATCGTTTTTACTTTTGGCGTGGTAATACAGGGGATCGTTTTCACTTTTGGCAGGATAGTACAGGGGATCGTTTTCACTTTTGGTGGTGTAGTACAGGGGATCGTTTTCACTTTTGGCAGGGTAGTACAATGGATCGTTTTCACTTTTGGCAGGGTAGTACAGAGAACGTTTTCACTTTTGGTGGGGTAGTACAGGGGATCGTTTTCACTTTTGGCGGGGTAGTACAGGAGATCGTTTTCACTTTTGGCGGGGTAGTACATGGGATCGTTTTCACTTTTGGCGGGGTAGTACAGGGGATCGTTTTCACTTTTGGCGGGGTAGTACAGGGGATCGTTTTCACTTTTGGCGGGGTAATACAGGGGATCGTTTTCACTTTTGGTGGGGTAGTACAGTGGATTGTTTTACTTTTGGCAGGGTAGTACAGGGGATCTTTTTCACTTTGGGCGGGGTAGTACAGGAGATCGTTTTTACTTATGGCGGGGTAGTACAGGGGATCGTTTTCACTTTTGGCGGGGTAGTACAGGGGATCGTTTTCACTTTTGGTGGGGTAGTACAGGGGATCGTTTTCACTTTTGGCAGGGTAGTACAGGGGATCTTTTTCACTTTTGGTGGGGTAGTACAGGGGATCGTTTTCACTGTTGGCAGGGTAGTACAGGGGATCGTTTTCACTTTTGGCAGGGTAGTACAGGGGATCGTTTTCACTTTTGGCGGGGTAGTACAGGAGATCGTTTTCACTTTTGGCGGGGTAATACAGGGGATCGTTTTCACTTTTGGCAGGATAGTACAGGGGATCGTTTTCAGTTTTGGTGGTGTAGTACAGGGGATCGTTTTCACTTTTGACAGGGTAGTACAGGAGGATCGTTTTCACTTTTGGCAGGGTAGTACAGGGGATCGTTTCCACTTTTGGTGGGGTAGTACAGTGGATCGTTTTCACTTTTGGCGGGGTAGTACAGGAGATCGTTTTCACCTTTGGCGGGGTAGTACAGGGGATCGTTTTCACTTTTGGCAGGGTAGTACAGGGGATCGTTTTCACTTTTAGCAGGGTAGTACAGGCGATCGTTTTCACTTTTGGCGGGGTAGTACACGGGGTCGTTTTCCCTTCTGGCGAGGTATTACACGGGATTGTTCTTCCTTTTGGCGAGGTAATACACGGATAGTTTTTTATTTTAGAGGGGTAGTACACGGGATCGTTTTCACTTTTGGTGGGGTAGTACAGGGGATCGTTTTCACTTTTGGCAGGGTAGTACAGGAGGATCGTTTTCACTTTTGGCAGGGTAGTACAGGGGATCGTTTCCACTTTTGGTGGGGTAGTACAGGGGATCGTTTTCACTTTTGGCGGGGTAGTACAGGAGATCGTTTTCACTTTTGGCGGGGTAGTACAGGGGATCGTTTTCACTTTTGGTGGGGTAGTACAGGGGATCGTTTTCACTTTTGGCAGGGTAGTACAGGGGATCGTTTTCACTTTTGGCGGGGTAGTACACGGGGTCGTTTTCCCTTCTGGCGAGGTATTACACGGGATTGTTCTTCCTTTTGGCGAGTTAATACACGGATAGTTTTTTATTTTAGAGGGGTAGTACACGGGATCGTTTTCACTTTTGGCGGGGTAGTACAGGGGATCGTTTTCACTTTTGGCGGGGTAATACAGGGGATCGTTTTCACTTTTGGTGGGGTAGTACAGGGGATTGTTTTACTTTTGGCAGGGTAGTACAGGGGATCTTTTTCACTTTGGGCGAGGTAGTACAGGAGATCGTTTTTACTTTTGGCGGGGTAGTACAGGGGATCGTTTTCACTTTTGGCGGGGTAGTACAGGTGATCGTTTTCACTTTTGGTGGGGTAGTACAGGGGATCGTTTTCACTTTTGGCAGGGTAGTACAGGGGATCTTTTTCACTTTTGGTGGGGTAGTACAGGGGATCGTTTTCACTGTTGGCAGGGTAGTACAGGGGATCGTTTTCACTTTTGGCAGGGTAGTACAGGGGATCGTTTTCACTTTTGGTGGGGTAGTACAGGGGATCGTTTTCACTTTTGGCGGGGTAGTACAGGAGATCGTTTTCACTTTTGGCGGGGTAGTACAGGGGATCGTTTTCACTTTTGGCAGGGTAGTACAGGGGATCGTTTTCACTTTTGGCAGGGTAGTAGAGGGGATCGTTTTCACTTTTGGCGGGGTAGTACAGGAGATCGTTTTCACTTTTGGCGGGGCAGTACAGGGGATTGTTTTCACTTTTGGCAGGGTAGTACAGGGGGTCGTTTTTCACTTTGGGCGGGGTAGTACAGGGGATCGTTTTCACTTTTGGCAGGGTAGTACAGGGGATCTTTTTCACTTTTGGTGGGGTAGTACAGGGGATAGTTTTCACTTTTGGAGGGTAGTACAGGAGATCGTTTTCACTTTTGGCGGGGTAGTACAGGGGATCGTTTTCACTTTTGGCGGGGTAGTACAGGAGATCGTTTTCACTTTTGGCGGGGTAGTACAGGGGATCGTTTTCACTTTTGGCAGGGTAGTACAGGGGATCATTTTCACTTTTGGCAGGGTAGTACAGGGGATCGTTTTCACTTTTGGCGGGGTAGTACAGGAGATTGTTTTCACTTTTGGCGGGGCAGTACAGGGGATCGTTTTCACTTTTGGCAGGGTAGTACAGGGGGTCGTTTTTCACTTTTGGCGGGGTAGTACAGGGGATCGTTTTCACTTTTGGCGGGGTAGTACAGGGGATCGTTTTCACTTTTGGCGGGGTAATACAGGGGATCGTTTTCACTTTTGGTGGGGTAGTACAGGGGATCGTTTTCACTTTTGGCAGGGTAGTACAGGGGATCTTTTTCACTTTGGGCGGGGTAGTACAGGAGATCGTTTTTCCTTTGGCGGGGTAGTACAGGGGATCGTTTTCACTTTTGGCGGGGTAGTACAGGGGATCGTTTTCACTTTTGGCAGGGTAGTACAGGGGATCGTTTTCACTTTTGGCAGGGTAGTACAGGGGATCTTTTTCACTTTTGGTGGGGTAGTACAGGGGATCGTTTTCACTGTTGGCAGGGTAGTACAGGGGATCGTTTTCACTTTTGGCAGGGTAGTACAGGGGATCGTTTTCACTCTTGGCGGGGTAGTACAGGAGATCGTTTTCACTTTTGGCGTGGTAATACAGGGGATCGTTTTCACTTTTGGCAGGATAGTACAGGGGATCGTTTTCACTTTTGGTGGTGTAGTACAGGGGATCGTTTTCACTTTTGGCAGGGTAGTACAATGGATCGTTTTCACTTTTGGCAGGGTAGTACAGGGGATCGTTTTCACTTTTGGTGGGGTAGTACAGGGGATCGTTTTCACTTTTGGCGGGGTAGTACAGGAGATCGTTTTCACTTTTGGCGGGGTAGTACATGGGATCGTTTTCACTTTTGGCGGGGTAGTACAGGGGATCGTTTTCACTTTTGGCGGGGTAGTACAGGGGATCGTTTTCACTTTTGGCGGGGTAATACAGGGGATCGTTTTCACTTTTGGTGGGGTAGTACAGTGGATTGTTTTACTTTTGGCAGGGTAGTACAGGGGATCTTTTTCACTTTGGGCGGGGTAGTACAGGAGATCGTTTTTACTTATGGCGGGGTAGTACAGGGGATCGTTTTCACTTTTGGCGGGGTAGTACAGGGGATCGTTTTCACTTTTGGTGGGGTAGTACAGGGGATCGTTTTCACTTTTGGCAGGGTAGTACAGGGGATCTTTTTCACTTTTGGTGGGGTAGTACAGGGGATCGTTTTCACTGTTGGCAGGGTAGTACAGGGGATCGTTTTCACTTTTGGCAGGGTAGTACAGGGGATCGTTTTCACTTTTGGCGGGGTAGTACAGGAGATCGTTTTCACTTTTGGCGGGGTAATACAGGGGATCGTTTTCACTTTTGGCAGGATAGTACAGGGGATCGTTTTCACTTTTGGTGGTGTAGTACAGGGGATCGTTTTCACTTTTGACAGGGTAGTACAGGAGGATCGTTTTCACTTTTGGCAGGGTAGTACAGGGGATCGTTTCCACTTTTGGTGGGGTAGTACAGTGGATCGTTTTCACTTTTGGCGGGGTAGTACAGGAGATCGTTTTCACCTTTGGCGGGGTAGTACAGGGGATCGTTTTCACTTTTGGCAGGGTAGTACAGGGGATCGTTTTCACTTTTAGCAGGGTAGTACAGGCGATCGTTTTCACTTTTGGCGGGGTAGTACACGGGGTCGTTTTCCCTTCTGGCGAGGTATTACACGGGATTGTTCTTCCTTTTGGCGAGGTAATACACGGATAGTTTTTTATTTTAGAGGGGTAGTACACGGGATCGTTTTCACTTTTGGTGGGGTAGTACAGGGGATCGTTTTCACTTTTGGCAGGGTAGTACAGGAGGATCGTTTTCACTTTTGGCAGGGTAGTACAGGGGATCGTTTCCACTTTTGGTGGGGTAGTACAGGGGATCGTTTTCACTTTTGGCGGGGTAGTACAGGAGATCGTTTTCACTTTTGGCGGGGTAGTACAGGGGATCGTTTTCACTTTTGGCAGGGTAGTACAGGGGATCGTTTTCACTTTTGGCAGGGTAGTACAGGGGATCGTTTTCACTTTTGGCGGGGTAGTACACGGGGTCGTTTTCCCTTCTGGCGAGGTATTACACGGGATTGTTCTTCCTTTTGGCGAGTTAATACACGGATAGTTTTTTATTTTAGAGGGGTAGTACACGGGATCGTTTTCACTTTTGGCGGGGTAGTACAGGGGATCGTTTTCACTTTTGGCGGGGTAATACAGGGGATCGTTTTCACTTTTGGTGGGGTAGTACAGGGGATTGTTTTACTTTTGGCAGGGTAGTACAGGGGATCTTTTTCACTTTGGGCGAGGTAGTACAGGAGATCGTTTTTACTTTTGGCGGAGTAGTACAGGGGATCGTTTTCACTTTTGGCGGGGTAGTACAGGTGATCGTTTTCACTTTTGGTGGGGTAGTACAGGGGATCGTTTTCACTGTTGGCAGGGTAGTACAGGGGATCGTTTTCACTTTTGGCAGGGTAGTACAGGGGATCGTTTTCACTTTTGGCGGGGTAGTACAGGAGATCGTTTTCACTTTTGGCGGGGTAATACAGGGGATCGTTTTCACTTTTGGCAGGATAGTACAGGGGATCGTTTTCACTTTTGGTGGTGTAGTACAGGGGATCGTTTTCACTTTTGACAGGGTAGTACAGGAGGATCGTTTTCACTTTTGGCAGGGTAGTACAGGGGATCGTTTCCACTTTTGGTGGGGTAGTACAGTGGATCGTTTTCACTTTTGGCGGGGTAGTACAGGAGATCGTTTTCACCTTTGGCGGGGTAGTACAGGGGATCGTTTTCACTTTTGGCAGGGTAGTACAGGGGATCGTTTTCACTTTTAGCAGGGTAGTACAGGCGATCGTTTTCACTTTTGGCGGGGTAGTACACGGGGTCGTTTTCCCTTCTGGCGAGGTATTACACGGGATTGTTCTTCCTTTTGGCGAGGTAATACACGGATAGTTTTTTATTTTAGAGGGGTAGTACACGGGATCGTTTTCACTTTTGGTGGGGTAGTACAGGGGATCGTTTTCACTTTTGGCAGGGTAGTACAGGAGGATCGTTTTCACTTTTGGCAGGGTAGTACAGGGGATCGTTTCCACTTTTGGTGGGGTAGTACAGGGGATCGTTTTCACTTTTGGCGGGGTAGTACAGGAGATCGTTTTCACTTTTGGCGGGGTAGTACAGGGGATCGTTTTCACTTTTGGCAGGGTAGTACAGGGGATCGTTTTCACTTTTGGCAGGGTAGTACAGGGGATCGTTTTCACTTTTGGCGGGGTAGTACACGGGGTCGTTTTCCCTTCTGGCGAGGTATTACACGGGATTGTTCTTCCTTTTGGCGAGTTAATACACGGATAGTTTTTTATTTTAGAGGGGTAGTACACGGGATCGTTTTCACTTTTGGCGGGGTAGTACAGGGGATCGTTTTCACTTTTGGCGGGGTAATACAGGGGATCGTTTTCACTTTTGGTGGGGTAGTACAGGGGATTGTTTTACTTTTGGCAGGGTAGTACAGGGGATCTTTTTCACTTTGGGCGAGGTAGTACAGGAGATCGTTTTTACTTTTGGCGGGGTAGTACAGGGGATCGTTTTCAATTTTGGCGGGGTAGTACAGGTGATCGTTTTCACTTTTGGTGGGGTAGTACAGGGGATCGTTTTCACTTTTGGCAGGGTAGTACAGGGGATCTTTTTCACTTTTGGTGGGGTAGTACAGGGGATCGTTTTCACTGTTGGCAGGGTAGTACAGGGGATCGTTTTCACTTTTGGCAGGGTAGTACAGGGGATCGTTTTCACTTTTGGTGGGGTAGTACAGGGGATCGTTTTCACTTTTGGCGGGGTAGTACAGGAGATCGTTTTCACTTTTGGCGGGGTAGTACAGGGGATCGTTTTCACTTTTGGCAGGGTAGTACAGGGGATCGTTTTCACTTTTGGCAGGGTAGTAGAGGGGATCGTTTTCACTTTTGGCGGGGTAGTACAGGAGATCGTTTTCACTTTTGGCGGGGCAGTACAGGGGATTGTTTTCACTTTTGGCAGGGTAGTACAGGGGGTCGTTTTTCACTTTGGGCGGGGTAGTACAGGGGATCGTTTTCACTTTTGGCAGGGTAGTACAGGGGATCTTTTTCACTTTTGGTGGGGTAGTACAGGGGATAGTTTTCACTTTTGGCAGGGTAGTACAGGAGATCGTTTTCACTTTTGGCGGGGTAGTACAGGGGATCGTTTTCACTTTTGGCGGGGTAGTACAGGAGATCGTTTTCACTTTTGGCGGGGTAGTACAGGGGATCGTTTTCACTTTTGGCAGGGTAGTACAGGGGATCATTTTCACTTTTGGCAGGGTAGTACAGGGGATCGTTTTCACTTTTGGCGGGGTAGTACAGGAGATTGTTTTCACTTTTGGCGGGGCAGTACAGGGGATCGTTTTCACTTTTGGCAGGGTAGTACAGGGGGTCGTTTTTCACTTTTGGCGGGGTAGTACAGGGGATCGTTTTCACTTTTGGCGGGGTAGTACAGGGGATCGTTTTCACTTTTGGCGGGGTAATACAGGGGATCGTTTTCACTTTTGGTGGGGTAGTACAGGGGATCGTTTTCACTTTTGGCAGGGTAGTACAGGGGATCTTTTTCACTTTGGGCGGGGTAGTACAGGAGATCGTTTTTCCTTTGGCGGGGTAGTACAGGGGATCGTTTTCACTTTTGGCGGGGTAGTACAGGGGATCGTTTTCACTTTTGGCCGGGTAGTACAGGGGATCGTTTTCACTTTTGGCAGGGTAGTACAGGGGATCTTTTTCACTTTTGGTGGGGTAGTACAGGGGATCGTTTTCACTGTTGGCAGGGTAGTACAGGGGATCGTTTTCACTTTTGGCAGGGTAGTACAGGGGATCGTTTTCACTCTTGGCGAGGTAGTACAGGAGATCGTTTTCACTTTTGGCGTGGTAATACAGGGGATCGTTTTCACTTTTGGCAGGATAGTACAGGGGATCGTTTTCACTTTTGGTGGTGTAGTACAGGGGATCGTTTTCACTTTTGGCAGGGTAGTACAATGGATCGTTTTCACTTTTGGCAGGGTAGTACAGGGGATCGTTTTCACTTTTGGTGGGGTAGTACAGGGGATCGTTTTCACTTTTGGCGGGGTAGTACAGGAGATCGTTTTCACTTTTGGCGGGGTAGTACATGGGATCGTTTTCACTTTTGGCGGGGTAGTACAGGGGATCGTTTTCACTTTTGGCGGGGTAGTACAGGGGATCGTTTTCACTTTTGGCGGGGTAATACAGGGGATCGTTTTCACTTTTGGTGGGGTAGTACAGAGGATTGTTTTACTTTTGGCAGGGTAGTACAGGGGATCTTTTTCACTTTGGGCGGGGTAGTACAGGAGATCGTTTTTACTTATGGCGGGGTAGTACAGGGGATCGTTTTCACTTTTGGCGGGGTAGTACAGGGGATCGTTTTCACTTTTGGTGGGGTAGTACAGGGGATCGTTTTCACTTTTGGCAGGGTAGTACAGGGGATCTTTTTCACTTTTGGTGGGGTAGTACAGGGGATCGTTTTCACTGTTGGCAGGGTAGTACAGGGGATCGTTTTCACTTTTGGCAGGGTAGTACAGGGGATCGTTTTCACTTTTGGCGGGGTAGTACAGGAGATCGTTTTCACTTTTGGCGGGGTAATACAGGGGATCGTTTTCACTTTTGGCAGGATAGTACAGGGGATCGTTTTCACTTTTGGTGGTGTAGTACAGGGGATCGTTTTCACTTTTGACAGGGTAGTACAGGAGGATCGTTTTCACTTTTGGCAGGGTAGTACAGGGGATCGTTTCCACTTTTGGTGGGGTAGTACAGTGGATCGTTTTCACTTTTGGCGGGGTAGTACAGGAGATCGTTTTCACCTTTGGCGGGGTAGTACAGGGGATCGTTTTCACTTTTGGCAGGGTAGTACAGGGGATCGTTTTCACTTTTAGCAGGGTAGTACAGGCGATCGTTTTCACTTTTGGCGGGGTAGTACACGGGGTCGTTTTCCCTTCTGGCGAGGTATTAAACGGGATTGTTCTTCCTTTTGGCGAGGTAATACACGGATAGTTTTTTATTTTAGAGGGGTAGTACACGGGATCGTTTTCACTTTTGGTGGGGTAGTACAGGGGATCGTTTTCACTTTTGGCAGGGTAGTACAGGAGGATCGTTTTCACTTTTGGCAGGGTAGTACAGGGGATCGTTTCCACTTTTGGTGGGGTAGTACAGGGGATCGTTTTCACTTTTGGCGGGGTAGTACAGGAGATCGTTTTCACTTTTGGCGGGGTAGTACAGGGGATCGTTTTCACTTTTGGCAGGGTAGTACAGGGGATCGTTTTCACTTTTGGCAGGGTAGTACAGGGGATCGTTTTCACTTTTGGCGGGGTAGTACACGGGGTCGTTTTCCCTTCTGGCGAGGTATTACACGGGATTGTTCTTCCTTTTGGCGAGTTAATACACGGATAGTTTTTTATTTTAGAGGGGTAGTACACGGGATCGTTTTCACTTTTGGCGGGGTAGTACAGGGGATCGTTTTCACTTTTGGCGGGGTAATACAGGGGATCGTTTTCACTTTTGGTGGGGTAGTACAGGGGATTGTTTTACTTTTGGCAGGGTAGTACAGGGGATCTTTTTCACTTTGGGCGAGGTAGTACAGGAGATCGTTTTTACTTTTGGCGGGGTAGTACAGGGGATCGTTTTCACTTTTGGCGGGGTAGTACAGGTGATCGTTTTCACTTTTGGTGGGGTAGTACAGGGGATCGTTTTCACTTTTGGCAGGGTAGTACAGGGGATCTTTTTCACTTTTGGTGGGGTAGTACAGGGGATCGTTTTCACTGTTGGCAGGGTAGTACAGGGGATCGTTTTCACTTTTGGCAGGGTAGTACAGGGGATCGTTTTCACTTTTGGTGGGGTAGTACAGGGGATCGTTTTCACTTTTGGCGGGGTAGTACAGGGGATCGTTTTCACTTTTGGCGGGGTAGTACAGGGGATCGTTTTCACTTTTGGCAGGGTAGTACAGGGGATCGTTTTCACTTTTGGCAGGGTAGTAGAGGGGATCGTTTTCACTTTTGGCGGGGTAGTACAGGAGATCGTTTTCACTTTTGGCGGGGCAGTACAGGGGATTGTTTTCACTTTTGGCAGGGTAGTACAGGGGGTCGTTTTTCACTTTGGGCGGGGTAGTACAGGGGATCGTTTTCACTTTTGGCGGGGTAGTACAGGGGATCGTTTTCACTTTTGGCGGGGTAGTACAGGGGATCGTTTTCACTTTTGGTTGGGTAGTACAGGGGATCGTTTTCACTTTTGGCAGGGTAGTACAGGGGATCTTTTTCACTCTTGGCGGGGTAGTACAGGAGATCGTTTTCACTTTTGGCGGGGTAGTACATGGGATCGTTTTCACTTTTGGCGGGGTAGTACAGGGGATCGTTTTCACTTTTGGTGGGGTAGTACAGGGGATCGTTTTTACTTTTGGCAGGGTAGTACAGGGGATCTTTTTCACTTTTGGTGGGGTAGTACAGGGGATCGTTTTCACTGTTGGCAGGGTAGTACAGGGGATCGTTTTCACTTTTGGCAGGGTAGTACAGGGGATCGTTTTCACTTTTGGCGGGGTAGTACAGGAGATCGTTTTCACTTTTGGTGGGGTAGTACAGGGGATCGTTTTCACTTTTGGCAGGGTAGTACAGGGGATCGTTTTCATTTTGGTGGGGTAGTACAGGGGATCGTTTTCACTTTTGGCAGGGTCGTACAGGGGATCGTTTTCACTTTTGGCAGGGTAGTACAGGGGATCGTTTTCACTTTTGGCGGGGTAGTACAGGGGATCGTTTTCACTTTTGGCGGGGTAGTACAGGAGATCGTTTTCACTTTTGGTGGGGTAGTACAGGGGATCGTTTTCACTTTTGGCAGGGTAGTACAGGGGATCCTTTTCCCTTTTTGCGAGGTAGTACACGGGGTCGTTTTCCCTTCTGGCGAGGTATTACACGGGATTGTTCTTCCTTTTGGCGAGGTAATACACGGATAGTTTTTTATTTTAGAGGGGTAGTACACGGGATCGTTTTCACTTTTGGTGGGGTAGTACAGGGGATCGTTTTCACTTTTGGCAGGGTAGTACAGGGGATCTTTTTCACTCTTGGCGGGGTAGTACAGGAGATCGTTTTCACTTTTGGCGGGGTAGTACATGGGATCGTTTTCACTTTTGGCGGGGTAGTACAGGGGATCGTTTTCACTTTTGGTGGGGTAGTACAGGGGATCGTTTTTACTTTTGGCAGGGTAGTACAGGGGATCTTTTTCACTTTTGGTGGGGTAGTACAGGGGATCGTTTTCACTGTTGGCAGGGTAGTACAGGGGATCGTTTTCACTTTTGGCAGGGTAGTACAGGGGATCGTTTTCACTTTTGGCGGGGTAGTACAGGAGATCGTTTTCACTTTTGGTGGGGTAGTACAGGGGATCGTTTTCACTTTTGGCAGGGTAGTACAGGGGATCGTTTTCATTTTGGTGGGGTAGTACAGGGGATCGTTTTCACTTTTGGCAGGGTCGTACAGGGGATCGTTTTCACTTTTGGCAGGGTAGTACAGGGGATCGTTTTCACTTTTGGCGGGGTAGTACAGGGGATCGTTTTCACTTTTGGCGGGGTAGTACAGGAGATCGTTTTCACTTTTGGTGGGGTAGTACAGGGGATCGTTTTCACTTTTGGCAGGGTAGTACAGGGGATCCTTTTCCCTTTTTGCGAGGTAGTACACGGGGTCGTTTTCCCTTCTGGCGAGGTATTACACGGGATTGTTCTTCCTTTTGGCGAGGTAATACACGGATAGTTTTTTATTTTAGAGGGGTAGTACACGGGATCGTTTTCACTTTTGGTGGGGTAGTACAGGGGATCGTTTTCACTTTTGGCAGGGTAGTACAGGGGATCTTTTTCACTTTTGGTGGGGTAGTACAGGGGATAGTTTTCACTTTTGGCAGGGTAGTACAGGAGATCGTTTTCACTTTTGGCGGGGTAGTACAGGGGATCGTTTTCACTTTTGGCGGGGTAGTACAGGAGATCGTTTTCACTTTTGGCGGGGTAGTACAGGGGATCGTTTTCACTTTTGGCAGGGTAGTACAGGGGATCATTTTCACTTTTGGCAGGGTAGTACAGGGGATCGTTTTCACTTTTGGCGGGGTAGTACAGGGGGTCGTTTTTCACTTTTGGCGAGGTATTACACGGGATTGTTCTTCCTTTTGGCGAGGTAATACACGGATAGTTTTTTATTTTAGAGGGGTAGTACACGGGATCGTTTTCACTTTTGGTGGGGTAGTACAGGGGATCGTTTTCACTTTCGGCAGGGTAGTACAGGGGATCTTTTTCACTTTTGGTGGGGTAGTACAGGGGATAGTTTTCACTTTTGGCAGGGTAGTACAGGAGATCGTTTTCACTTTTGGCGGGGTAGTACAGGGGATCGTTTTCACTTTTGGCAGGGTAGTACAGGGGATCTTTTTCACTTTTGGTGGGGTAGTACAGGGGATCGTTTTCACTGTTGGCAGGGTAGTACAGGGGATCGTTTTCACTTTTGGCAGGGTAGTACAGGGGATCGTTTTCACTTTTGGCGGGGTAGTACAGGAGATCGTTTTCACTTTTGGCGGGGTAATACAGGGGATCGTTTTCACTTTTGGCAGGATAGTACAGGGGATCGTTTTCACTTTTGGTGGTGTAGTACAGGGGATCGTTTTCACTTTTGACAGGGTAGTACAGGAGGATCGTTTTCACTTTTGGCAGGGTAGTACAGGGGATCGTTTCCACTTTTGGTGGGGTAGTACAGTGGATCGTTTTCACTTTTGGCGGGGTAGTACAGGAGATCGTTTTCACCTTTGGCGGGGTAGTACAGGGGATCGTTTTCACTTTTGGCAGGGTAGTACAGGGGATCGTTTTCACTTTTAGCAGGGTAGTACAGGCGATCGTTTTCACTTTTGGCGGGGTAGTACACGGGGTCGTTTTCCCTTCTGGCGAGGTATTACACGGGATTGTTCTTCCTTTTGGCGAGGTAATACACGGATAGTTTTTTATTTTAGAGGGGTAGTACACGGGATCGTTTTCACTTTTGGTGGGGTAGTACAGGGGATCGTTTTCACTTTTGGCAGGGTAGTACAGGAGGATCGTTTTCACTTTTGGCAGGGTAGTACAGGGGATCGTTTCCACTTTTGGTGGGGTAGTACAGGGGATCGTTTTCACTTTTGGCGGGGTAGTACAGGAGATCGTTTTCACTTTTGGCGGGGTAGTACAGGGGATCGTTTTCACTTTTGGCAGGGTAGTACAGGGGATCGTTTTCACTTTTGGCAGGGTAGTACAGGGGATCGTTTTCACTTTTGGCGGGGTAGTACACGGGGTCGTTTTCCCTTCTGGCGAGGTATTACACGGGATTGTTCTTCCTTTTGGCGAGTTAATACACGGATAGTTTTTTATTTTAGAGGGGTAGTACACGGGATCGTTTTCACTTTTGGCGGGGTAGTACAGGGGATCGTTTTCACTTTTGGCGGGGTAATACAGGGGATCGTTTTCACTTTTGGTGGGGTAGTACAGGGGATTGTTTTACTTTTGGCAGGGTAGTACAGGGGATCTTTTTCACTTTGGGCGAGGTAGTACAGGAGATCGTTTTTACTTTTGGCGGGGTAGTACAGGGGATCGTTTTCACTTTTGGCGGGGTAGTACAGGTGATCGTTTTCACTTTTGGTGGGGTAGTACAGGGGATCGTTTTCACTTTTGGCAGGGTAGTACAGGGGATCTTTTTCACTTTTGGTGGGGTAGTACAGGGGATCGTTTTCACTGTTGGCAGGGTAGTACAGGGGATCGTTTTCACTTTTGGCAGGGTAGTACAGGGGATCGTTTTCACTTTTGGTGGGGTAGTACAGGGGATCGTTTTCACTTTTGGCGGGGTAGTACAGGAGATCGTTTTCACTTTTGGCGGGGTAGTACAGGGGATCGTTTTCACTTTTGGCAGGGTAGTACAGGGGATCGTTTTCACTTTTGGCAGGGTAGTAGAGGGGATCGTTTTCACTTTTGGCGGGGTAGTACAGGAGATCGTTTTCACTTTTGGCGGGGCAGTACAGGGGATTGTTTTCACTTTTGGCAGGGTAGTACAGGGGGTCGTTTTTCACTTTGGGCGGGGTAGTACAGGGGATCGTTTTCACTTTTGGCGGGGTAGTACAGGGGATCGTTTTCACTTTTGGCGGGGTAGTACAGGGGATCGTTTTCACTTTTGGTTGGGTAGTACAGGGGATCGTTTTCACTTTTGGCAGGGTAGTACAGGGGATCTTTTTCACTCTTGGCGGGGTAGTACAGGAGATCGTTTTCACTTTTGGCGGGGTAGTACATGGGATCGTTTTCACTTTTGGCGGGGTAGTACAGGGGATCGTTTTCACTTTTGGTGGGGTAGTACAGGGGATCGTTTTTACTTTTGGCAGGGTAGTACAGGGGATCTTTTTCACTTTTGGTGGGGTAGTACAGGGGATCGTTTTCACTGTTGGCAGGGTAGTACAGGGGATCGTTTTCACTTTTGGCAGGGTAGTACAGGGGATCGTTTTCACTTTTGGCGGGGTAGTACAGGAGATCGTTTTCACTTTTGGTGGGGTAGTACAGGGGATCGTTTTCACTTTTGGCAGGGTAGTACAGGGGATCGTTTTCATTTTGGTGGGGTAGTACAGGGGATCGTTTTCACTTTTGGCAGGGTCGTACAGGGGATCGTTTTCACTTTTGGCAGGGTAGTACAGGGGATCGTTTTCACTTTTGGCGGGGTAGTACAGGGGATCGTTTTCACTTTTGGCGGGGTAGTACAGGAGATCGTTTTCACTTTTGGTGGGGTAGTACAGGGGATCGTTTTCACTTTTGGCAGGGTAGTACAGGGGATCCTTTTCCCTTTTTGCGAGGTAGTACACGGGGTCGTTTTCCCTTCTGGCGAGGTATTACACGGGATTGTTCTTCCTTTTGGCGAGGTAATACACGGATAGTTTTTTATTTTAGAGGGGTAGTACACGGGATCGTTTTCACTTTTGGTGGGGTAGTACAGGGGATCGTTTTCACTTTTGGCAGGGTAGTACAGGGGATCTTTTTCACTTTTGGTGGGGTAGTACAGGGGATAGTTTTCACTTTTGGCAGGGTAGTACAGGAGATCGTTTTCACTTTTGGCGGGGTAGTACAGGGGATCGTTTTCACTTTTGGCGGGGTAGTACAGGAGATCGTTTTCACTTTTGGCGGGGTAGTACAGGGGATCGTTTTCACTTTTGGCAGGGTAGTACAGGGGATCATTTTCACTTTTGGCTGGGTAGTACAGGGGATCGTTTTCACTTTTGGCGGGGTAGTACAGGAGATTGTTTTCACTTTTGGCGGGGCAGTACAGGGGATCGTTTTCACTTTTGGCAGGGTAGTACAGGGGGTCGTTTTTCACTTTTGGCGGGGTAGTACAGGGGATCGTTTTCACTTTTGGCGGGGTAGTACAGGGGATCGTTTTCACTTTTGGCGGGGTAATACAGGGGATCGTTTTCACTTTTGGTGGGGTAGTACAGGGGATCGTTTTCACTTTTGGCAGGGTAGTACAGGGGATCTTTTTCACTTTGGGCGGGGTAGTACAGGAGATCGTTTTTCCTTTGGCGGGGTAGTACAGGGGATCGTTTTCACTTTTGGCGGGGTAGTACAGGGGATCGTTTTCACTTTTGGCAGGGTAGTACAGGGGATCGTTTTCACTTTTGGCAGGGTAGTACAGGGGATCTTTTTCACTTTTGGTGGGGTAGTACAGGGGATCGTTTTCACTGTTGGCAGGGTAGTACAGGGGATCGTTTTCACTTTTGGCAGGGTAGTACAGGGGATCGTTTTCACTCTTGGCGGGGTAGTACAGGAGATCGTTTTCACTTTTGGCGTGGTAATACAGGGGATCGTTTTCACTTTTGGCAGGATAGTACAGGGGATCGTTTTCACTTTTGGTGGTGTAGTACAGGGGATCGTTTTCACTTTTGGCAGGGTAGTACAATGGATCGTTTTCACTTTTGGCAGGGTAGTACAGGGGATCGTTTTCACTTTTGGTGGGGTAGTACAGGGGATCGTTTTCACTTTTGGCGGGGTAGTACAGGAGATCGTTTTCACTTTTGGCGGGGTAGTACATGGGATCGTTTTCACTTTTGGCGGGGTAGTACAGGGGATCGTTTTCACTTTTGGCGGGGTAGTACAGGGGATCGTTTTCACTTTTGGCGGGGTAATACAGGGGATCGTTTTCACTTTTGGTGGGGTAGTACAGTGGATTGTTTTACTTTTGGCAGGGTAGTACAGGGGATCTTTTTCACTTTGGGCGGGGTAGTACAGGAGATCGTTTTTACTTATGGCGGGGTAGTACAGGGGATCGTTTTCACTTTTGGCGGGGTAGTACAGGGGATCGTTTTCACTTTTGGTGGGGTAGTACAGGGGATCGTTTTCACTTTTGGCAGGGTAGTACAGGGGATCTTTTTCACTTTTGGTGGGGTAGTACAGGGGATCGTTTTCACTGTTGGCAGGGTAGTACAGGGGATCGTTTTCACTTTTGGCAGGGTAGTACAGGGGATCGTTTTCACTTTTGGCGGGGTAGTACAGGAGATCGTTTTCACTTTTGGCGGGGTAATACAGGGGATCGTTTTCACTTTTGGCAGGATAGTACAGGGGATCGTTTTCACTTTTGGTGGTGTAGTACAGGGGATCGTTTTCACTTTTGACAGGGTAGTACAGGAGGATTGTTTTCACTTTTGGCAGGGTAGTACAGGGGATCGTTTCCACTTTTGGTGGGGTAGTACAGTGGATCGTTTTCACTTTTGGCGGGGTAGTACAGGAGATCGTTTTCACCTTTGGCGGGGTAGTACAGGGGATCGTTTTCACTTTTGGCAGGGTAGTACAGGGGATCGTTTTCACTTTTAGCAGGGTAGTACAGGCGATCGTTTTCACTTTTGGCGGGGTAGTACACGGGGTCGTTTTCCCTTCTGGCGAGGTATTACACGGGATTGTTCTTCCTTTTGGCGAGGTAATACACGGATAGTTTTTTATTTTAGAGGGGTAGTACACGGGATCGTTTTCACTTTTGGTGGGGTAGTACAGGGGATCGTTTTCACTTTTGGCAGGGTAGTACAGGAGGATCGTTTTCACTTTTGGCAGGGTAGTACAGGGGATCGTTTCCACTTTTGGTGGGGTAGTACAGGGGATCGTTTTCACTTTTGGCGGGGTAGTACAGGAGATCGTTTTCACTTTTGGCGGGGTAGTACAGGGGATCGTTTTCACTTTTGGCAGGGTAGTACAGGGGATCGTTTTCACTTTTGGCAGGGTAGTACAGGGGATCGTTTTCACTTTTGGCGGGGTAGTACACGGGGTCGTTTTCCCTTCTGGCGAGGTATTACACGGGATTGTTCTTCCTTTTAGGGAGTTAATACACGGATAGTTTTTTATTTTAGAGGGGTAGTACACGGGATCGTTTTCACTTTTGGTGGGGTAGTACAGGGGATCGTTTTCACTTTGGGCGGGGTAGTACAGGAGATCGTTTTCACTTTTGGCGGGGTAGTACAGGGGATCGTTCTCACTTTTGGCAGGGTAGTACAGGGGATCGTTTTCACTTTTGGTGGGGTAGTACAGGGGATAGTTTTTACTTTTGGCAGGGTTGTACAGGAGATCGTTTTCACTTTTAGCGGGGTAGTACAGGGGATCGTTTTCACTTTTGGCGGGGTAGTACAGGGGATCGTTTTCACGTTTGGCAGGGTAGTACAGGGGATCGTTTTCACTTTTGGTGGGGTAGTACAGGGGATCGTTTTCACTTTTGGCAGGGTAGTACAGGGGATCGTTTTCACTTTTGGCAGGGTAGTACAGAGGATCGTTTTCACTTTTGGTGGGGTAGTACAGGGGATCGTTTTCACTTTTGGCGGGGTAGTACAGGAGATCGTTTTCACTTTTGGCGGGGTAGTACAGGGGATCGTTTTCACTTTTGGCAGGGTAGTACAGGGGATCGTTTTCACTTTTGGCAGGGTAGTAGAGGGGATCGTTTTCACTTTTGGCGGGGTAGTACAGGAGATCGTTTTCACTTTTGGCGGGGCAGTACAGGGGATTGTTTTCACTTTTGGCGGGGTAGTACAGGGGGACGTTTTTCACTTTGGGCGGAGTAGTACAGGGGATCGTTTTCACTTTTGGCGAGGTAGTACAGGGGGTCGTTTTCACTTTTGGCGGGGTAGTACAGGGGATCGTTTTCACTTTTGGTGGGGTAGTACAGGGGATCGTTTTCACTTTTGGCAGGGTAGTACAGGGGATCTTTTTCACTTTTGGCGGGGTAGTACAGGAGATCGTTTTCACTTTTGGCAGGGTAGTACAGGGGATCGTTTTCACTTTTGGCGGGGTAGTACAGGGGATCGTTTTCACTTTTGGTGGGGTAGTACAGGGGATCGTTTTTACTTTTGGCAGGGTAGTACAGGGGATCTTTTTCACTTTTGGTGGGGTAGTACAGGGGATCGTTTTCACTGTTGGCAGGGTAGTACAGGGGATCGTTTTTACTTTTGGCAGGGTAGTACAGTGGATCGTTTTCACTTTTGGCGGGGTAGTACAGGAGATCGTTTTCACTTTTGGTGGGGTAGTACAGGGGATCGTTTTCACTTTTGGCAGGGTAGTACAGGGGATCGTTTTCACTTTTGGTGGGGTAGTACAGGGGATCGTTTTCACTTTTGGCAGGGTCGTACAAGGGATCGTTTTCACTTTTGGCAGGGTAGTACTGGGGATCGTTTTCACTTTTGGCGGGGTAGTACAGGGGATCGTTTTCACTTTTGGCGGGGTAGTACAGTAGATCGTTTTCACTTTTGGTGGGGTAGTACAGGGGATCGTTTTCACTTTTGGCAGGGTAGTACAGGGGATCGTTTTCCCTTTTGGCGAGGTAGTACACGGGGTCGTTTTCCCTTCTGGCGAGGTATTACACGGGATTGTTCTTCCTTTTGGCGAGGTAATACACGGATAGTTTTTTATTTTAGAGGGGTAGTACACGGGATCGTTTTCACTTTTGGTGGGGTAGTACAGGGGATCGTTTTCACTTTTGGCAGGGTAGTACAGGGGATCTTTTTCACTTTTGGTGGGGTAGTACAGGGGATAGTTTTCACTTTTGGCAGGGTAGTACAGGAGATCGTTTTCACTTTTGGCGGGGTAGTACAGGGGATCGTTTTCACTTTTGGCGGGGTAGTACAGGAGATCGTTTTCACTTTTGGCGGGGTAGTACAGGGGATCGTTTTCACTTTTGGCAGGGTAGTACAGGGGATCGTTTTCACTTTTGGCAGGGTAGTACAGGGGATCGTTTTCACTTTTGGCGGGGTAGTACAGGAGATTGTTTTCACTTTTGGCGGGGCAGTACAGGGGATCGTATTCACTTTTGGCAGGGTAGTACAGGGGGTCGTTTTTCACTTTTGGCGGGGTAGTACAGGGGATCGTTTTCACTTTTGGCGGGGTAGTACAGGGGATCGTTTTCACTTTTGGTGGTGTAGTACAGGGGATCGTTTTCACTTTTGGTGGGGTAGTACAGGGGATCGTTTTCACTTTTGGCAGGGTAGTACTCGGATCTTTTTCACTTTGGGCGGGGTAGTACAAGAGATCGTTTTTACTTTTGGCGGGGTAGTACAGGGGATCGTTTTCACTTTTGGCGGGGTAGTACAGGGGATCGTTTTCACTTTTGGCAGGGTAGTACAGGGGATCGTTTTCACTTTTGGCAGGGTAGTACAGGGGATCTTTTTCACTTTTGGTGGGGTAGTACAGGGGATCGTTTTCACTGTTGGCAGGGTAGTACAGAGGATCGTTTTCACTTTTGGCAGGGTAGTACAGGGGATCGTTTTCACTTTTGGCGGGGTAGTACAGGAGATCGTTTTCACTTTTGGCGGGGTAATACAGGGGATCGTTTTCACTTTTGGTGGGGTAGTACAGGGGATCGTTTTCACTTTTGGTGGTGTAGTACAGGGGATCGTTTTCACTTTTGGCAGGGTAGTACAAGGGATCGTTTTCACTTTTGGCAGGGTAGTACAGGGGATCGTTTTCACTTTTGGTGGGGTAGTACAGGGGATCGTTTTCACTTTTGGCGGGGTAGTACAGGAGATCGTTTTCACTTTTGGCGGGGTAGTACAGGGGATCGTTTTCACTTTTGGCGGGGTAGTACAGGGGATCGTTTTCACTTTTGGCGGGGTAGTACAGGGGATCGTTTTCACTTTTGGCGGGGTAATACAGGGGATCGTTTTCACTTTTGGTGGGGTAGTACAGGGGATTGTTTTACTTTTGGCAGGGTAGAACAGGGGATCTTTTTCACTTTGGGCGGGGTAGTACAGGAGATCGTTTTTACTTTTGGCGGGGTAGTACAGGGGATCGTTTTCACTTTTGGCGGGGTAATACTGGGGATCGTTTTCACTTTTGGTGGGGTAGTACAGGGGATCGTTTTCACTTTTGGCAGGGTAGTACAGGGGATCTTTTTCACTTTTGGTGGGGTAGTACAGGGGATCGTTTTCACTGTTGGCAGGGTAGTACAGGGGATCGTTTTCACTTTTGGCAGGGTAGTACAGGGGATCGTTTTCACTTTTGGCGGGGTAGTACAGGAGATCGTTTTCACTTTTGGCGGGGTAATACAGGGGATCGTTTTCACTTTTGGCAGGATAGTACAGGGGATCGTTTTCACTTTTGGTGGTGTAGTACAGGGGATCGTTTTCACTTTTGGCAGGGTAGTACAGGAGGATCGTTTTCACTTTTGGCAGGGTAGTACAGGGGATCGTTTCCACTTTTGGTGGGGTAGTACATGGGATCGTTTTCACTTTTGGCGGGGTAGTACAGGAGATCGTTTTCACTTTTGGCGGGGTAGTACAGGGGATCGTTTTCACTTTTGGCAGGGTAGTACAGGGGATCGTTTTCACTTTTGGCAGGGTAGTACAGGGGATCGTTTTCACTTTTGGCAGGGTAGTACAGGGGATCGTTTTCACTTTTGGCAGGGTAGTACAGGGGATCGTTTTCACTTTTGGCGGGGTAGTACAGGAGATCGTTTTCCATTTTGGCGGGGTAGTACAGGGGATCGTTTTCACTTTTGGCAGGGTAGTACAGGGGGTCGTTTTTCACTTTTGGCGGGGTAGTACACGAGATCGTTTTCACTTTTGGCTATTCCACGATTTATTTTAAAATATATATGCAAATTTGTAGACGATTTAGGGGCAGTGCAAAATTAAATTTCCAAATCTATAATGATTCCAATAAATTTATGACAGTTAAATGTAAGAAAATTGAAATTTAGTATTGGAAAGTTTTAAATATTGCTTAGGAAAAGAACCATCAATCAGATATAGATAGCTAAGTCTTGTTCAATGTATCAGATTCAAATTTCATGCCTTACTCGCCTCAAATTTACAATGTTCATCTGACGTCCGCCAGCGGGGCCTAAAACCCTCCACAAATTTGATTACGATTACTAATTTTAAAATTATTTTGAACATTAATCATGTATCTTTTTTACAGTGTTGCTAACTGGTCTCCGAAGTTAATGTCGAAGGAAAACGTACAAATGGAGCTAAAAAGAGCTTTTGACCACTGGAGTCAGTACAGTTATCTCTCATTCACTGAAGTCGACAACAACGAAGCTGATATCATTATCTTCTTTGCAACCTACAATCATTATGATGAGTATGAACAAGTGAATTTTTACTTGAGAAAACGATCTAAATCCTTAAATAAATATATAAGTTCTCCTCATATTGAGAAAATGCAAACCAGTTCCTTGAAAAAGCTTTATTGAGGAGACTCCCACTTCGGTCCCAGAATAATGATAACAAAATTTCGTGTTTTTTGGGAGTAAGGGAGGGTGTTCGGCTGTTAAGTCTCTCACCCTCCTACCCTGTTAGGGTATGGCACGAGCCTTTCTTAATTTCTCTTGCCTTCCCCACCGGGTTAGAGTGGGTCCTGATGGGGAAAGAGTTCAGCCGGAGCAGAGGAACGAAGGGAGTGTTTAAGATTTGAAATGAGACGAATTAGATTGAGAAAAGAAGTTCATCTTAGTTGATCTACTTCTATAAGTGTATATAAGGACATAATGGGAGCAAATCCATTTGGTGGACCTTCTTTATATCGTGGAATCCGAACAAGCCATTCAACTTTCGCATCCATCCATTCCTTCTCTCTCTGTCTTTTTATCCATCATTTGTGCTTCTTGCAGATGGTGGGAGAGCCACCTAATCTATGTAACGTTTGTTCTTTCACATTCACACTTTGTTTAAGTTTCCATGCAGTAGTTTGAGTGTCTGAGCTTGTTTACAGTGTTGTGTGTATTATCATTAGTTGTGTCCGTTGGTATGCATAATTAGGTAGCTCGTTTGTATTGTAACGACAGTATACTCTGACTTTTGATAAGTATATATTACGCTAAACCTACACAGTTTTTGATTTACCACTTTGCATATATTCTTAATAAACACTAAATTTATTAACATTTTTCACGGATTTTAATACACCTTTTATTTACCACTTTTCACTGCTTTTATTGCACCATTTATTCAGCACTTTTCACTCATAGCACTTTTATTGTCTGATCTATCTTTGACTTGAATTTGGTTTGTTCTTTTGGGGTGTTCTAGTTAGGATGTCTTGTCGGTAAGTCATTATCATGAGTCTCTTCAGTTGGGTCTTAATCGGTGGAGTGTTGGTCGCTATTGAGGATATTTATCTTCAGCGGCAGTTTTGTATTTATCGGATTTGTGCACTATTTGGCTGTCTCTTGGAATTGATTGTCGTATTCTTGCCTTCGTTCAGGTGTGTTGCGCTAGGGAATATAGTATTGGACGGACTATCAATTCTGATGTTTGTTTGTTCTGTAAATATTGGGGAAAGATCGTCTATCTTCCCTTATATGTTTTCCGTTATTTTCTTGACGATTATATTGAGCGGTTATAATTTTGCTTATTTGTGCAAACCTCTTTGTTTTCTCAGGTCTCTTCTAATGTTTGTTATAATGTAGAGAGTTTTATTCTGGATTCTTGGAAGTTCCCGGGTTTATTTGTTTTTGGATACGCTGTTCTGAGTAATATGGGGTAGATTATTATTTTATTTTTCATACTTGACTTTTTTAGGCTGTATAATAGTTTAAGTATTAGAGTTGATTTGATTATTTTGGGGCTATGCGATTTGTCTAGCCGGTTGTAGTTACCTTTAGCCTCAAGACTTTGTCTTCAGAATGGTACTGGTAGAGGGGATCATCTACTTCGAGTTTCGCTATCTTGTTCTTTGATGTAGGCATTATCGTGAATTTTCGTCTGTTCGTTCGTATTTTCCAGGCACTTTTATATCAATTTATGTTGCCGATTTTCACTGATTTTCTTTGTCTGAAAGTGTTCGCTTCTGTAAGGGCTGACGACAATCTGACTTATGATGTCTGCAAGCTTTATTTTCATACACCCATGCATTTCGGGTAAGTCCGCTGTATATATAGAATACAGCGTGAGGCTGCGAAAGACCCATCCCCCCCCCGCCTACCTGTGCGAGTTTAGCTCACATTTCCAGCTGGTGTTCCTTGAATTTATTCATCACCACGTTTGCTCTTCTAACTCTGATACTAAATGGACATGGTCGTCTAGTGGACCAGCGGTGAAAATCAATCAAGATTATCAACTAGTTTAATTACTTTTAAAATGAAAATTTCAAAGACAAACTGGTTTGACCTTAATATCTCTAAAAATGGCCAATTGAGCACCTCTAGCCACTAGATGATGCCTCTGGCTGAGATTGCAGTCCATACCGTGCACTTAGGAGAGTGTAGGGGGCTTGGTGGCTACCTCATTTGATCTGGAGGTCCCCCAGAAGACCTTTGTCGTCGAGTTTACCTTTCCTTCAACATGGAAGTGAGCTTCATCTGAGGTCCAAAGGAGGTTAATGAAAGTTGGGGTCTCCTGAATCTTCTCCAGTATCTTGACTGCCATAGCCTTTCTCTGTTCCTTGCCTGAGGCTGTAAGGGTCTGCTTCGTCTGTATTCTGTATGGGTAAGCCTTTACATCCATTACTAGCACTCTCCTGCAAGTCTCACGGAATATACTGAGGGACTGACTTCGCTTGCGCTCATAGCGTTTTGGGCTCTGCTGAACTGACTCTCTCACGTTCTCGACCAGCTCAGCTGTACGCTTCTTGGTGCGTCCTGAATGGCTTGGACGGTTGTCACTGGCTGCATTGAGGTTCTTCACTGCCCCATAGTTCTCGAAGTGGTCCACCCAGTCCTGAATTCTGATCTTGGAGGGAGCTTTTTCGCATTCAAACTGATGCACGAAAGTGTCCTGCACTTTCTTAAACGAGCCTGTCTTGTAATGTTTGACGCAGTATAAGCTCCCATTGAGATGTAGTTGTGTTCACAGGCGTTGCTTCTGTCATGTCCTGTAAAGTAAAGGTGATTAGTGAATGAATGAATGAAGGATATATCACAAAAAGTGTGTGCAGGCCCGTTTTTTTGGGTGGTCACCCTATATATGTCATGAAGCAGATATTTTACTCAGAACTTAGCTTGGGAGATAGAAGAAAAGGTAGACAAAAGAAGAGCTATAAAGACTATGAATGACAACCTAAAAGTATGTTGGATAGATTACAAAACGTGGGCAACAGAAGCTATGGACAGAAATGCATGGAGACGAAAGCTGAAGAGCGGAGTTGAAACGTTTGAAGCAAATCGAAGGCAACACCTGGAAGTCCGGAGAGCTGCTAGATTAGCCCGTCGAGATTCTAAGCAGCGAAATCGTCGGACAACGTCTTCATTGTATCTCTTCTTCAATGTATTGGTGATGGAGTCGTTCCTTGGGAAGAGATACAATGAAGACGTTGTCCGACGATTTCGCTGCTTAGAATCTACCTTCAAAAAGCTAGAGAAGGCAAAACGGGATGTCCAAATTCTCTCAACATAATTCGCTGATGATGGTCATCGTTAATGACCGAAACGTCCGGAAAATTAAATGTTCGTAACCATTGCATATGTCTTCATATTCCTACTACGAATAAGGTTCCCAAGGAACCTTATATATATATATATATATATATATATATATATATATATATATATATATATATATATATATATATACTAAACACATTCATTTAAAAAAAGAGATGAATACTGGACAAGTAATCCACCATCTACAAGATGGAATAAAAAAGATAGTTAGAAGAAGAGAAAGTTGCCAAAGGAAATTAATTAAGGCAAAATACACAATGGTCTTCAACAAAATTTGCATTCAAGAAAGACTGCTACCCAACTACACTAATATATATATATATATATATATATATATATATATATATATATATATATATATATATATATATATATATATATTATATGCCAGTTCCTTCTCTGTAACCGATCGGTTGATTATTATTTTGATGGGGTGTCAGAAAAATTAAGTTGAAAATGAATAAATCAAAGTGATTGCATGATTTCTAATAAAATAAAACAGAAAGTAAGATCATCGGACAAAAAAAATAGTCACCTGGGACGGAGTGTACCTACCTAATAGTGTGTAATATCTTCACGAACCTGGATAATACCTGCGTTTCGACGTGGTATTGACTGGATAAGGTTTTCGATGTAGGATATGTCAATGTTCAGCCAGTCTTACATCGAAGAAGTGCCCACTTCGACCTGATTTTGTACATGCCGTCTCTGGTGTTTGACACGATATTCTAAGTAGTCCAATAGATTTTCGGTGTGGTTCAGATCCGATGATTTTGCAGGCTGATGCAGATGTGTGATTGTTTCTGAATGTTCATCATGCCAGTCAGGTGAGCTAGGGGTTTGGCATCCTGGAAGACAGGAATTGGAATGTTATGTTCCGCGTTAAGATGAAGAATAAACCTAGTTGTCTAGCAGCTCGATATCGACCTCCCCCCCCCCCCTCATTTTTTTCGGGCGCGCCTTCGAGCTTCAGGTTCGCAAGACTTACTGGTCCAAATTGTTTTTCACCTCAACTAAAGTACCCATTTCCGCATAGTTAAAACAACCCAAATGCATCAGACAGTCTTCCCGGTTAGCCTAATGAGGTCTATAATGAACACAACGTAGGACATCATTCATATACAGGCAGAAACGTGATTCCGTTTAACAGATAACGAGTTTCCAGTCGTCCTAGGACGACTGTTTGTATCTTCTTGCCCTCTGTATCTAGGTAACTTTGTGGGCAGAAGTTAGCAAAGGCTTCATGCATACCACTCTGCTCCATATGCTAATGCTATGCAGCTCCCTGTGGGATGTTCTTTCAGTAATGGGTATTGAATGACCGGCGTTGACGTCTTGCAACAATTCTTGCTTTGAAGCAAAGCGATTTTTAGTTACAAGCTGTGAAACACTCAGGAAGTCCGGTACGCCACTATTGTCTTTCATCCACAATCCTGGCAGGAATTTCCTGAAGACCACGATTTTTGCCATTGTAGGAGTGATAGGGACTCAATGGCTGGAATGCTAAATGACTTTTTTTCTCTCAGTATTTACACAGGAGGATACTCTAAATATACCTGAGGTGTCAATGATCTTTCGGGGTAATGATGAAGAGAAATTAAAGGATATCTTGATCACAAAGGAGATAGTGACAAAGGAAATTGGGTAACACTTCAGATTCGTGGCGCACGGTAGATGGCGCTGTTAGTCGGCTACAATTTTGGGCTACAGCATATCTCTTATGACGTCAGACGGTAGCGTCAGATGTGAACAATATCGGCGTAATATTTTTTGGTAAATGAGTATATACTGGGGGGCTGCGCCCCCCAGACCCCCCCCAATTGATTGAAACTCAGGGTCATCGTAGGGTGGTCTCCCTGCAGTGCTTACTCCCCCACGAGCAGCTTTTTACTGGCAGAAAAAACTTAACCTAAAGACAAACAATACTAACTTTAAGCGGGCGGGTATAATTCTGCTATGGCTGGCAGAAATTCGTGGAATCGCTCTTTGATACTGGAAAATTTCTTCACGAAAAGAGCGGTTGCGAGATAGCCAGCAAAATGTTTACCGTTTTCGTTTAAATAGAACTTATCACAATGAAACAGTAAATTTTCCGAAAAATGTAAATTCGCACTGTATTTTGGGCATTTTATAGTTTTCTTAATTAATTTATGAGCCTCTAGATAATCTAAAAGTTATGCAAAATAAAGCCAAATTCGAATAATGACGAAGCACAAGTAGAGCACGCAGACGACATAACTACAAAAAAATTTTTGCAAAACGGGTCATAGTTATAAGCTACGACGTTGCCAGTAAGAAGCTGTTATCGTTCGTAACAATACAAAATATACGAAAACAAAACAATAAAATACATCAAGAAACCTTACCTAACTTAGAAAAAAACTATAAACAAGCAGAGGCGCAGATATTTAGTAAATAATACAAACTAAAAGTTACAAATCCCCAAAACAACAAAACAATATAACGCCGTGATTGGTCATATCTGAGGCTACCGTCTGACGTCATAAGAGATATGCTGTAGCCCAAAATTGTAGCCGACTAACAGCGCCATCTACCGTGCGCCACGAATCTGAAGTATTACCGGAAATTGATAAAATCAAAAGTAGTAAAGCACCCGGTCTTGATGAGCTCTTTCCTAGAATTTTGAAAGAATGTAAGGATGTGTTAAGTGAGCCCCTAGCATGCATCTTTAGAAAATCATTGGAGAGTGGCATGGAAGAAAGCCAATGTGATACCTATATTTAAGAAAGGGGATAAAACAAATATGTCTAATTACAGACCAGTAAGTTTGACATCAGTGGTAGGGAAAATGATGGAATCTATTATAGCAAGGAATATTAGAGATCACTTGGATAAGCATAAGTTGATAAAAGAATCACAGCATGGCTTTAGTAAGGGTAAATCCTGTCTCACTAATTTGCTGTCTTTTTATAGTAAGGTGTATGAAGCAGCAGATAATGATGAAAACTATGATATTTTATACTTGGACTTTAGTAAGGCTTTTGATCGAGTGCCACACTTACGGCTTCTGAGCAAAGTTAAAGCACACAGGATCGATGGCAGTATATTTAGGTGGATTCAGTCATGGCTTGGTGACAGACAGCAAAAAGTTAGTATAGATGGAGTTAAATCTGAGTGGGGGTGTGTTAGCAGTGGAGTTCCGCAAGGATCTGTTTTGGGTCCCTTGCTATTCTTAATTTATATTAATGATCTTGACATAGGTATAAGTAGTGACCTGAGTAAATTTGCTGATGATACTAAGCTAGGTAGGGCCATTAGGGCTGATTCTGATTCTGTTGTAATGCAGGAGGAATTGACCATTCTATCCAATTAGGCCGAGAAATTACAAATGAAGTTTAACATAGACAAATGTAGTGTACTTAGTATAGGTAGAAATAATCCATTGAATAGTTATAAATTAAATGGGAGAATTTTAGGGAGGACCGATTGTGAGAGGGACTTGGGTATTTTGGTAAGTTCAGACCTTCGTCCTAGAAAGCAATGCCTAAATGCTAAGAATAAAGCTAATAGGATATTGGGATTCATTAGGAGGAGTGTAAGCAATAAGAGTGCTGAAGTCATTCTAAAACTGTATCTGGCGCTAGTTAGGCCTCATCTAGACTATGCAGTACAATTTTGGTCACCATATTATAGGAAGGATATTGATTTGCTTGAGTCTGTGCAGAGAAGGATGACAAAGATGATTGGTGGGCTAAGGAACTTACCTTATGGTGAAAGGCTCAGAAAACTAAATCTACATACATTGGAAAGGAGAAGAGTCAGAGGGGAATTGATTGAAGTCTTCAAATGGGTAAAAGGATATAATAAAGGGGATCTGGGTAAGGTTCTTATACTTAGTAAACATGACAGGACACGTAGCAATGGGTTTAAGCTTGATAAGTATAGGTTTAGGAAGGAGATTGGGAGGAATTGGTTTACAAATCGTGTGGTAGATGAATGGAATAGGCTCACTAGACATGTGATAGAAGCCTCCTCTCTGGGTAGTTTTAAGAATAGATTAGATAAATATATGGATGAAGCTGCTAGATGGGACTGACTTTTTTTTTTATGTACATGTGTATATATTTTCTAAGGAGTGGGGAGATTATATTTTGCGGTTGCATGAATGGACATAATTCTCTGGATGCTTTTTATGTATATTGTAGATTAGATCTGACGAACTCCTGTAAAGGGTGACAATATTGATGACTTTTCTCTGATAAGAAAGCTTTTGTGTGTTGACTGGAACAGGAGCTGCCAAGTGTAGGCCATGAATGGTCTTTTGCAGTCTCCTTCTTTTCTTATGTTCTTATGTTAACATGTGATGTCCCAGGACATCCCGCCCTGCGGGTAGTTTAGCTGGGGAGGTCTCTCGTTTTGGCAGTCTCATCAGTCTTCGACTGACCTTCGAACAGGTAGCACATGTTTTATAGAGCTCTCAGTCTGTTGATCTATTTTTCAGATTTTTCTATAGTTTGTTTGTTTTTTGTTTTTTTTCTCACCACAATCAGCGAAAGCTAAGTTGCTCTTCTTTTTTTTCTTATTGCTACTTAAATTCTTTCTTTGTTTGAATAAGTGATGGAGTTTGGGGATGAAAGTGAGCATGAGTGTCGGAATGTATGCATTGGTTGTGGTGTATTAGGTGAGGGGTATACATGTGTTGTGTGTGGGCTGCGTGAATGCATTGTAGATTTAGAGGGGATGAGAAGGCAGGATTTAGACAGGATATGTAGGCTGGAGGGGTTAGTTGCTGAGCTCAGGAGGGAACTTAGTGTTTGGCCTAGATTTGGGAATAGGTTAGGTGGTGAGGTAGGCCAGTTAGATGTTTCAGGTGAAGGTAGAGGGCCGGTGGAGGAGGTAGGATATGATAGTTCTAGTGATAGTGAAGTTAGCCCCCTTAGATTAGTTAGAAATAGGCCTAGTGAGGATGGGGGACAGTGGAGAGTGGTTAGGAAACATGAAGCTAGGGAGGCTTCTCCTGTTCTTTGTGAGAATAGGGTTGCCTCTGTTGAGGTGGTTAGCCAGGGGGAGAATAGGTGTGTGAGTCAGAGGGACACAGAACCTATTAGCTTGACTAATAGATTCAGTGCCCTAAGAGAGGAAGTAACTGGAAGTGATATGACTGATGGGGGTGGGGGTGGAGGTAGAGTGACTGGTAGTTTGAATGAGAATAGGAGTGGGGATGGAGTTAGGTCTGTGGGGGTTAGGAATAGGAGTCTGACTGAAGTGCTTGTGATGGGTGATTCGCGAGTTAGATATTTAGATAGGAAGTTGAATGCAAGTAGATTGAATGGTTTGAGGGTGTGTTTGCCGGGTGCTGGAGTGAGAGATCTGTCTGATAGGTATGAGGAACTGGTGTCTGGCTGTGCAAGGGATGCGGTTGTGATTACACATGTAGGAGTGAATGATGTGAAGAAAGTGGGTGCATGTGAGTTACGTGAGAGGTACAAGAGGTTGATTGAAAAGGTGAAAGAAAGTAGAATGAAAGGTGTTGTGACAGGTGTGCTTCCAAGAATGGATGTTGGGGTAGAATGGATGTCTCGTGCAATTGGGCTGAATGATTATGTGAGGAGGATGTGTGAGATGGAAGGTGTCATGTTTGTGGATGTGTGGGATAGGTTTGTTGGAATGAAAGAAATGTATGCGATGGATGGACTGCATTTGAGTAGGAGGGGGGTAGATGTGTTGTGGGAGGAGTATGATCGTGTTATTAGGTCTTTGCGGGCGGGAAACTAGATAATAATAGTGGTCAGGGAATTATGAGAGGACATTATAGTACTGAAAGTAGAATGGACTTGGCAGATAACAGAAATAGGTTCCAAGGCGATAGAGGTGAGGTCATTCAAGTTTCAAGAGGTGCTTCAGGGATAGGGGGGTTAAATTGTTTCTATACAAATGCTCGTAGTCTTAGAAACAAGAAGGATGAGCTATTTAGTTATATTAGCAATGAGGATATAGATATATTATGCGTTACTGAATCATGGGTTAATGAAATAGAATTTAGTGACACTATAAGTGAATTTGATTTACAGGGCTATAATATGTACATTAGTCAAAGGACAGGTAGGATTGGTGGAGGAATAATTATCTATATAAAAAACAACATTGTTTCAAGTTTAAATACTTCAATAAAGCAGGATGGAGTTGAGTCACTTTGGATAGATATTAGGTTGAGTAAAAATAGAATGGTGCATTTGGGAGCTTTTTACAGGCCACCTGGGCAGACTGATGATATAGATGAACTAATGATAAGGGAAATAAGTAAGGGATGTGAAACAGATGCAGTTATTATTGGGGACTTCAACTTAAACTTTGTGGACTGGGAAAATATGATAGGTAGGGATAGAACAAGTGGCAGGTTCATAGAATGCTTTGAGGATAATTTTTTTAATCAATTTGTTAATGAGCCAACGAGGGGGGACAATATATTAGATTTAGTACTTTCTAACAGTGATCATTTAGTTCAAGAATTGACTGTTGGGGAAGCATTGGGAAATAGTGACCATCAGATAGTTCATTTTAACTTGGGAATTGAGAAGGGTAAAATAACTGAGAATGCTGAAAAAGTTCCAAATTTTCATAAGGGAGATTATGTAAAACTTCGAAGCTTGCTAAATTTGGTAGACTGGGATATAGAATTCAGAGGTAAAAATGCTTATGGGATGTGGGATACTTTCAAGCATATAATAAATGTAGTCCAAGAACAATGTATCCCAATGAAGGCCATTAGGAACAAAAGTAGGAAACCATTATGGTGGAATCAGGAGATAGCTAGAAAAATTTCAGAGAAGAAAAGGGCATATAAAAAATTACAGGTAGAAAATAATATTCAAAATTTAAGTGATTATAGAATGGCTAGGAATGAGTTAAATAAGATTATAAAGAAGAACAAAAGGGTGTCAGAAATTAAATTAGCTCAGGATAGCAACAAAGATCCTAGAAAGTTCTTTAGTTACTATAAAACTATTAACAAGTCTGGCAGAGTTAAAATAGGACCTATCAAATATGAAGGGTTTGTGAGAGAAACTGATGAGGAAATAGTTGAGGTACTAAATGGTCATTTTGCATCAGTATTTACAAAAGAGAAACTAAATAGTCCTATGTATAGCACTCATAGGTCAGGAAAAGAGGTGTTTACTAACATTTGTGTGGATCGGAGGATGATAAAAGGACTAATAGGTGATTTAGATACTACCAAGGCCTCCGGCCCTGATAATATTAATTCTAGGATACTTAAAGAAGGGGTAGGAAGTATCTTAATAGCTCTGGACAAGTTATATACTAGGTCATTGGAATATGGAGAAATACCCGATGATTGGAAGAGAGCGAATGTAGTCCCCATTTTCAAGAAGGGTAGTAAAGAGGATCCAAATAACTTTAGACCGGTTAGCCTAACTCCTGTAGTCTGTAAAATTCTTGAGAAAATAGTTAAAAAAGGGATTTGCCAACATCTAGAGAGGGAGGGGTTAATCAGCGATACTCAGCATGGGTTTAGATCAGGTAGATCATGTTTGACTAACTTACTAGACTTTCTGGAGTCTGTAACAGATCAAGTAGATAAGGGAGAGAATGTAGATATAATTTACTTAGATTTTAGTAAAGCATTTGATAAGGTACCACACAGGAGACTAGTTCATAAATTAAAAATGATTGGGATATGTGGGGGTGTTTCAAATTGGATAGCTGAGTGGCTGAAAGACAGGAAGCAAAGGGTAGTGCTAAATGGTGTAAAGTCAGAGTGGAGGGATGTCATCAGTGGGGGTTCCTCAGGGATCAGTTCTCCGTCCATTATTATTTGTCATCTATATAAACGATCTTGGGGAGGCAGTTAATAATAAAGTGTCAATTTTTGCGGATGATACCAAATTAGCAGCTGTAGTTAAAGATATTGATGATAATTTTAAAGTGCAGGGGGACTTAAATAAATTGTTATCCTGGGCACATAAGTGGCAAATGACTTTCAACCTTGATAAGTGCAAAGTTATTAACATGGGAAAAGATAATAGAGAATTTAACTATGAAATGGATGGGCATTGGCTGAGCTGAGTAGAGGATGAGAAAGATCTAGGAGTAGTAATAGATAAGTCATTAAGGTTTTCTAAGCAGTGTATTGAAGCAAGAAATAGGGCAAATAGAGTGCTGGGTTTTATTAAGAGAAATGTCAGTTACAAAAGTAAGGAGGTTATTCTTAAACTCTATAACTCTTATGTTAGGCCACATCTAGAGTACTGTATACAGGCATGGTCCCCACATTTTAGACACGATATTAACCTTCTTGAGTCAGTGCAATGGAGGGCAACAAAGATTATTCCTTCCCTGAGGCACTTTGAATATGAAGATAGACTGAGGGTATTAAATATGTTCTCGTTTGAAAGGAAGTGTGTGAGAGGGGATATGATTGAGCTCTTTAAAAATTTTTCCGGGATAGATAAATTGGATGTTAGCAAGTTTTTTGAGTTAGATGATGGAAATCGGACTAGTGGTCACCACTTGAAAATTAAAAAGCAAGGGTGTAGGTTGGATTTAAGAAAATATTTTTTCACCAATAGAGTGGTAGACTTCTGGAACAAATTGCCACAGAGGGTAGTAGGTAGTCCAAATCTAAATGTATTTAAGAGTAGGTTGGATGAGTTTATGGGAAGGGAAGGTTGTGATGGTTCCTAAGTTTTGTATATATTAATATTGTTTGTATATATCTATAGCTGCATGATTTAGTTCTTGACAAGCCTTGATTGGTGATACCCTTGTTTCTGGATGCAATCCTCTGTATGTAGTTTTCCTGGGAGTTTGGGTGCCTTGAAAAAGAGGCCGCTTGACTCGGATGACCTATGATGAGCCCTTGTGGCTTTTGTCATCCGTTATATTATATTGTGGGGGACTTTGATTTTGTCTTCCCCTGGTGATGGTGCTTTTTGTGGGTGGGTTTTGACGGAGGCGGATGACTTTTGATAGGCCCTTGTGGCTTTTGTCATCCGTGTAATTATGTTATGTTATGTTATGGTGAACCCCCAAAAGAGGCTACTCCAGCAGTAAGGGACAAAGTTGTCCCTGAATTGACCCCTAAGTGGGTAGGTTGCAAATTAAATGTTCAAAGCTAATTCTTGAGGTGTGCCTTGCAGAAGGGACTGGAGTACACACCCCAAGTGTTACTTACAGTTTGGGAAGTTGGGTGTTACCCACCCACTCCACCAGTAATTTTTCCTCAAATGAGGCCTACCACTTGTGTCATTATTATTAATTGACAAATATAACTTTTATTAAACCTATGGGCCCTAAGACCCGCCACTTGGCTGTCTTTATTATTAATTGACAAATTATTTCTTTTATTAAAGCCCATTCTATAGAATTTTCATATTAGCTTTTAGATAACTTTTTTGTGTACTTTTTGTCACTTAACCATCATAGGGACTTGCTGTTTCACGTGGATTGCAAACCATGCGTTCCTATAAATATATAACTCCTGCTAAAATAACCTGAATTTTAACAACCAACCAGCGATTAACCATAGCTAATATAGTTTAAATTCATTCACTCAGATGATGCTTCATTTGCTAAGTTGTAACGCTTTGAGAACTCTGGTGATACAAACCATTAAGTGTAACTGGAAGTTTTTTTTATTATTTTTAATGATTTAGTTACCCATTTGATGGCCAAGGTGGAATTTTGGCTCATGCCTACTACCCCTATGAATTTGGAAACTATGGAGGCGACATTCATTTCGACGACAGTGAAGATTGGAAGTTCCGCCCTGAAGATGAACACTCAGGTATGCTATGATGGCGGAATTTTGAAGACTATGAAACTTTTATTTATTCCACTATATCTAGATGAATTACATATAGCACAGTAATTCTATCTCAACTCGAGCAGGCTACTCCAATATACTCCAACAGTACAAATATAAAATAAATCTTGCCCTGATATCAAAATGCAGCCAAAACCCATACAGCATCGAAGACCTACTCATAGACTGCCTCAAACTCGCACAAACATACACTTCACACATCTCAGCGATCTATGGACACTCCCAAGGAGTGTGGTGGCCTTTTAGAGGCTGCCCGACTTACAGAAGAGAGGTGGGGGGGAGGCAAGTAAGTAGAGAGTATGAGGTTAAAAGCACAAGTTTCTTAGATTATTCATGTCTGAGCTATAGGGGCTAAAGGATTGACTGGAGAAAAAACAAAAAAACAACCCCAAATATCTTTGGAGCTCTGGTTGACGGTCATAAATATTTCTGTACTTCAAGCTGCTGTATTTTGAGAAAATAGTGGCGGGGGGGGGGGGGAGGCAGCACACAGATTTTTCCTTTGCTCTTTCCAGTGAAACTTAATATATTTAACTACCATCATGGTCATCCAGGTTGATGATCTATGATATCGATGTTTATGATGCTTAAATTCTTTTGGTGTTAGGGAGTAAAGGAGTGGCCAGCGGGGCACGCTTGTAATATCCCTTCTCTGCTGCTGGTAAAGCAGCAACAGTGGAAAACCTTTTAGGGTTCATACAGACAAATTTTTAGACCTTTCAATATTCTAATTAACTTTATAACTAGATGCTACAGGCTCTCACATTGAATCTTAACATACCATGACATTTAACAATAATTCACTCCTAATATGGTATCCAGATATATACGACAGGCAAAATCTTACCCGCCACCGTGACCACATAATAAACACACACGCAAAATACCTATGTCTCAAAAGTCATCAGTCTACTCACAATTCTTCAACCATTGCACCCGGCTTTGCAAAAGTTCTGTTCCACTTGTTTTTTTGTTTTTCTTTATCTTTCAAGAAGTTTGTGTGTGGTAAAAAAAGTTCCGTAAAACAAACTTAAAATTCTACTTTTCTAGTATGTCATTAAATGTCTTTTCCACTGTGTGCAGGTGTGTTGAGGTGGGTGTGAAAAGAATCTAGATCTCTACTCTCCTTCACGTGGGCCATAACAAGTCCGACATCGGCAAGTGGTTCAAAGTCCACCGGATGACCGTCCAAAGAGTCAGATAGATGCTTAAAATCCAGCGAAGACCTCAAAGATCAATCTTGTTCAGGCAAACCTCAAGTTGTCAACCGTTTGGTTGTGAGAAAGACTTTGAAGTTCAAAATGACTTCACAAGGAAGAATATTTCGGTGGCCACAGTGTCCATAGCCATCAAGGAAGAGGGTGGCAAGAGCTTGAGGTGTGTGGATAGGCCTCTACTCACTGACCGTATGCAAGAACGTCATGAGTGCTGTAGTTGTTTCTTAACAATTTGAAGAATCACGTCAATCAAATTCTCATTTTTTCTGATGAAAAATCATTCATCAACAAACTAAACAACTGCATGGTAATCTTCAGCCAGGACATCTCAGAGTTCCGCTACGTGTCCACAACCAAGCACCCGACCTCTGTGATGATGCTTAGCATTGTGGCTTCAAATGGCGAGAAGATGCCAGGGGTGTGGTTCATGGCTGATTACAGGGCTATCTTAGTCACGAAAGTTCTGCTATGGGTGAGAATGATGACAAAGAAGGCAGACCAAGTGTTTCAGCAGGACGGTGCCCTGGCCCACACAGCTAATATCGTGCAAGGTTGGTTGAAGGACTTTTGGCCGCTGCTTTTCCCCGACCTCAATCCACTCGACTACAGCGTGTGGGTGCATGTCAATGGAAAGGTCTGAAGGTCCGCCTAGCAACGTCGATAGGATGTTCTCCGTCAACTCTGTGAGGGCCAGCATGAGGAAGGACTTCGTCCACAATGTGTGCGTGGCCTTCAGGTCTCACTTGGAACATGTGCTCACCGCAGAGAGTGGCTACATTGATTAATATTACAATTTTGACATATTGATTTGTTAAAACAATAAAAAGGTGTCTAACTGCATTAAAACTCTCATTGTGTCCTTTGTTGAGCTTGCTATAAGGATTATGTCACAGACTTTTGCAATACTTGGTACTTCCCACAATTCAATTTTTAATGCCAGGAAATCTGCTCACATAATTCTAATCATCAAACAAACCAACCACTCACCAACCTAGCATCCCATCCTGTCTATTCTACATCTCTAAAATCATGGGGGAAGCATCAATAAACAGAGGCCAACTCATAAAATTTATAGCACAATGGACACAAGTAGTCTTGAAACTGTACCCAATAAAATATTCAATATTACACTAGACATCAACTACAAAAAAAGGCTTTTCAACTCCCTCACAGTATGACATGCATTAGTCAGTCAAAACATTACACACACACACACACACACCACATACAAATTCTCAATGGGACCCATACTCTTCCCAAATATTTTGATCTACAATTACACAGATGATATCACAATACTCACCCAACACTCAAAGTACAGACATGTAGCTCAAGCCATACAATGCTACATCACCAGACTTGAACTCTGGCTTCAACAGAATCTGATACCTCCCTCCACATCCATTGAGATTGTCTACCACTATGTATTTCACCTCAGAATGTAACATTTACCCCCTTTAATTCATTATGAAACTCTCACTAACTTTAAACAAACCCTTGATGCTAATCGGTATAACTTTATATGCATAGCAAACACAACAATGCATACGCTTGAAGCACTCACCAGCACCTCATTCATGCAGTCCAATAAATACATCGCCCATACCTACAACTACTAAATGCATTTCACAGTGGCTTACATGAGTATACCTTAAGCCCCTATTTTCATCCACACTTCTTAATATACTAAAAAGACAAAATAAACCATCAAGCCTCAGCATGAGATACATTCCTAGCACTGCAATGTCGCCTACACTCCAAAACAAAGGTAGTGGCTGTCCACAAAACATCTTGACCTCAATAGAGCGCATTTTCTCGACACCATTTGAAACCCAAGACACCCTTCTTCCTTCAGACAAGGCCCATACAATCCTGCGCAAAATATGTCCAGGACTTTAAAGATATAGCTATTATATTGAATTACTGTAAGGACCCCGAAACTAGAGCCCCATCACACAGAAACCAATCCACACACAAATAACACAGCAACCCATCCACTCTTTTTGTCCTGTAGCGGATTACACTTCCTATCATGCATCGTGTAATCCCTACAAATATAAAATAACATCTAGGCGCTAAAAATCTCAATCGTACACACTCTTTCTAACTTTAATCTGGCAACACTTTTCACCACCAGTTTTCTTTCAGAAAATTGTTAATTTTTCAATTGTAATTTATCTTCTGCTTCTTGGCATAAATATAATTATTTTTTCGTTCTTAATTTTATCATGGTGTTATAAAGTTTCGAACCGTCATACATATACATCTACACGATAGTCCAAATCATTTTGAAATGCTCTTTTATTGGATGTTAATTTTAGATAGAAAGGAGTAGGAAAAGGGGCAAAGGAAAGTAGTGTAGGTGAGTTGTAAAAATCTTCCCGCATCGCTGGACCACTGTTAGCGAGCGGCGAATCCACTCCGTCATCCTGACTCTCAAAATAGACTCATTCAAGTGAAGCTTTGAAGCTGCACGCTTGCACTTCTCATCTCACTACCTGACCTAGAAGAATCGGATCACTGGCAAGGCTTGAATATCCCCACCATTAAAATTCTAAGGTCTCATACAATGCATCGGTTTGACCAATGCAGACATCCTCACACTCTTCCTCCGGGAACCAGACAATTAAACACATTCACAGCTTACCCAGGAAAAAACTACTGAATATACGTGTTTAGATCTCTTGGTGGCCTCAACCTTCTATCTAGGTTTCCATTTAGGCAGTTGCCTTAGGGATGGGACCCTGGTCAGGGAATACAGCAACAATTAGATTGCCATTGCTGCTGTACGCTTCTTCATAATTTCACTATAATATAATTCAACTGATGACAAAAGCTACAAGTGCCTATCATAGGTCATCCAAGTGAATCACCTGCATCATAAACTGTATACGCAAGATTATGTCAACACACTGCAGAAAAAAGCATCACCATCATAGGTTATCAAAAACTAAATTTAAAAGCTCAATCATATCCCCTCTCACACACCTTTCAAATGAGAACATATTTAGCCCCTCAACCTATCTACATATTCAAGGTGCTTCTGGGCAGGTATCATCTTTTTGCCCTCCTTTGCACTGACTAGCAGGTTAATATCATATCTAAAATGTGGGGACCTTGCTTGTATACAGTACTTTAAGTGTGGCCTGACATGTGACTATTATAGGTTAAAGATAACCTCCCATGGCAATGGAATTTCAGTTTACGCTATATATAGGCTAAGCACTGTGAATTACGCTTGGTTATGATTTATCAGACAAAATTTTATATACACTGCTGTTTAAGTGTATTTCTAAAAAGTTAATGAACTTTAAATATATTTTTCGATGCCAAAAGGTCTAGAAGGGTAGATGCTAACTTATTTATTATTTAGGTTTGGACTTCTTCACTGTGGCTGTCCATGAAATTGGTCACTCCTTAGGATTGGCTCATTCAACTATTCAGTCATCTATCATGTTTCCTTATTACAAAGGAATGGAAAAAGATTATGTCATGGCCTATGATGACATAATGGGCATGTGGGACCTATACAGTAAGTAGTTATTTAGGATTTTATTATATATTTTAATTGGAGTATATCATTGTTTTGCACTTGGCCAGGTGTGGGTAGGGGGGAGAGATAGTATAATGAGAAACTAGTAGGAGATTAGACAGTTGACCTAGACAGTCTTGGTCCTAAATCTAGATGCAGACCTAATACCACACTGTATATTACCTTTCCCAAGTTTGTATGTAGAGCCCATTTGGAAGTGACAATAGTAAAGTTGGGAGTTGCAAGTTAGCTTGGAGGTCAAGCTGATCTCTTTCCATAGTAAAAGAGTTGTAAAGTTGGAATTATAGTAGGAGAGTAAGCACCTGAGTCTTAGGTTATTCCTATTTATGTTATAGTATTGTATTTTTTTGTTACTTTGTGTTAGAAGTTCAAACCGTTATTAGTTTGTATGTCTGTTACTGGTGTCTGTTTTATTCTTGTTTTACTTTGTATGTATTCGTTGTAATCTAGCTCTTTAACTGTTTTAAACATCGTTGTTTTAATTGCGTTGTTCTTTCATTACATATTGTTAGTTTATTCCTTTACATTTGAAGTCATTTTATTCACTTGGGTAATAATCGGTATATCTTAGTTCGGTTTCCATCAATTAGGTTATCGTAGTCTGTTATCTTAATCGTGGATTTTTTCATAATCAATGTATTCTTTAACAGTTAATAACAGAACTTTAGGGTCAGGTTATTCCATGTCAATTCAACCAAGATTTGGCCTTTTTGGGGATGCCACAGACTCAGATTTTCTTGTAAATTACTGGACTTTTAGACCTTAATGATACAAATTCAATGGTATGTGTGTCACCTCTGTAGGTTAAATGGTTTCTGAGATATGATCTTTCAAAGTTGGGTCAAAAAGGTCATTTTTGCAAAAAGTGAAAAAGTTCAAAGTCAAATATCTCGGAGACTATTGCACCTACAGAGCTCATTGCTCATTCTGATACAATTTTAAAACTAATAAGATTCCCTACAACTTTTATTTATGCATACATTTCCTTACAAGGTCAAACAGAATGTTGACCTTTAATTTGACCTTGAAAAGGTCACTTGATGTAGAAAGTGATTTTTTTGTAACTTTCCCTAAGAATTTGTATATATGTATAGCAAAGTGTTCATAAAGAATTTTCTTTGAGAAATGTTTATTCTAGGAGCTACAGATTTTTATGTGAGCACAACTTAGCCGAAAAAGTGATGATTTGGGCGTTTGACATCTACGGTACTTATACCAGTATGCTTGCTTTTTTATATATATCTAATGTATGCTTTAATAAAATAGTGCTCTGTATGCATATTATATTAAAATAGTATTTAGGATGACACAATGAAATTGGATGATAAGCAATTTACTATGTATATGAACTAATATGAATGATGCCACGGTTTTAGCAAGCCTGGCGGATGTAGAGATTATCTTCTGCTGGGTTCATGGACATGTAAGAATTGCGGGGAATGAGCGTGCCGATGAGGGCACCAAAGAGTCTGTGAGGACTCGGTGACTGGACCAGCATTCCGCTGGCAGGAATACGGGCAGCTCTTCGGGCTGCTTGGCAAAGAAGATCGGAGATGGTTGAAGGGAGCTTGCATGCCATTGCGCCGCAACTATAACCATGGACCTACCCTCCAATGCTGCGAAGGCTTCAGATTGCTTTCCGTCGTCTCCACCCCCTGCCAATTTGCCTTCCTGGCCGCCCTGCTGATGGGACTCAGCACCCTGTCCGACCCCAGCTTAACCTCTTCTCCTTTCAGACAGCCTGTATTTCTCCACTACTTCATCACTTCCCCTACAACCTCTCCCACAACTTTCTCTGGTCATTCTCTTTTTTCAGGGTAGATGCCGACCTTCTTCTCAGCCAACTATCCCGGATTGGGGCTGAGGGGGGAGGGGACAATGATCCCTCATCTCTGAGCTCCAGTTTGGGATGGTGCATTTTTAAATAACCTGCTTTATCCCCACCCACATCTTCCTCACCTCCTCTTCTTTTCTATTTTCAAACACTATCCATTTTACACTGTGTCCAAGGTGGAGTCGCCATGCTGAGGGACTGCTAGGCCACCAGGCTGGAGGAGTGGCCTTGAATGGCAGCACCTGGTTCTGCCAGCTCCGTATGCACCCCTTGCAGGGTGAGCTACTGCGAGGGGTGATGAGTGATTGCTCTCTGTAAAAAAACATAGGGTCACCATGCCCAATGATGAGACCAAAAAAAAAATCTCTCAATTTTTCCTTTTCCATCATCGAGGCCGCCCTTGGGCAGCTACACAGAAAAAATGGAGGTCCCCCGCCACTATTCACTCGCAGGGGACTCTCCAAATCTCTCTTAACTGGAGAGGAGGCTTACTCCTCTACTTGGCCTATGGGTGTAGGGGACTCCCCCTCACCCCCTTGTCTGGAGGTGCTTTCGGGCACCTCCCTCTTCGCAGCAGCAGTCCCCTCTTTACTTTCCAAGGGGCCTGCCAAGAAAGCCAGCAGGCAGCCCATAGCCAACCCCTCCCCATTGAAGCGGCTTGGTAGGGCAAACCCCCTTAGGTGGGAAGCCAAGCCCCATTTGTCACTTCCCTCAAAAGACCTGCTGCCGAGAATATTGAACCTTGCCGGGGTCAAGGCCTGTACCTCCCTAGACTTGGCTTGTGACAGCGCTGCCAATTGGACCTGTGCTGTCCAGGGGAAGGGGGGGTTGGCCAACTGTAGGCCCCGCCTAGATAGACATAGTCCTTGAGGCAACCAGCCTCAGAAGGTAGGGCCTTCCATGGGAGCGAATCCGGGCTCATCGCCAAGGTCCTCCTCAAATGGCTAGGGTTTCCAAGGCAGTACAAGGAGGGGAGGGATCTCCTCCAACCAGTGCCCCTGTGACTGCCAGGACCTTCTCCATCTCGAAGAAGGACCTTGCTGAGGCCAGTCGATCTAGCCTGGGGGCTCCTGCCGGCGGAGGGGAGAAGCGGGTTCATTCCCCACCATCCTCTCCTAAACAGAAAAAAGATTCAGGGGGGGGGGGGCTGCAGGGATGGATGGGTCTGCTGCCACTTCGGTAAGCAATGAAGCCAAGATCGGCACATCCAGCCCCTCTGCCCCCCCGGATGCAGAGCCCCTGACTAAGACCCAAAGTGCTAGTGTGCAGAGCAGAGCCTTGATTACATTGAGGCCCCTCATTCAGAGACTACCTGTCATTTTCGAACCCGCTGGCTTCAAACGCTTCTTGCTATTCGCTCTACTGATGGCACCATGTTGGCTAAGGGCAACATGATCCATCAGAGGAGAGCTTTAGCTAGTGTGATTGGTAGAGAGCCGAAGGTGATCCGTTTCTCAGACTGGAGCCTTTTGGCGAATGCGTCAAATCCCTCCGAGGCAGCCATGATTAGTGCCCTTCAGACACTTGCTGGCACGCCTGTGAGTGTGATGCCACACTACCATGAACTTTGTAAAAGGAGTAGTTTATGCAAGTGAACTCATGGACTACTCCATAGACTACATCACCTTAGAGCTGGCTGACCATGGGGCGGTAAAGGTCGGACGTATGATGAGAAAACAGGGAGGGGCCTCGAGACCCACCCCTATACTCTTCATCACATTCGACTGTGAAGCTCCCTGAGTCAGTGTGTGCCAGTTGGTATCATTACAGCGTAAAGGGATTCGTGCCACTGCCGAGGAGGTGTTATTACTGTCACCACTTCAGCCATACGAATCTCATGTAGACGTGCAAAGTCAGGGTCACCCGAAGTCTGTGTAAATTGTTTGAAGGCCGCACATGATAAGTCCAAATCGTGTGTGGCCAAGTGTGTCAATTGTGGAGAGCTGCACCACGCCTCTTCAAAGCAATGTGGTGCATATCTCCTTGAGAAAAAAATCATGGCCATTCAGGCCAGGATCGTCTCTCATTCTGCAGGGCTAAGGATACTTGGTCCTGGCATGCCTGGCTCTGCCTGGGATGTCAAGCTTCAATGCTAAGAAAGACACCCTCTGCTCCTGGCCCATCCAGGCCAATGAGCATGGTTGTTTCCGTGCCCATTCAGCGCCCTTCTGCGGGTTCTACTCAACCCAGGCGCTCCCCTGGTAAAGCTGGCGGCACAAAGGGTTCATACCCCTCCCTGCCTAAAACTAGGGCTCCCCCCTTTCCCACCAGTGGGACCGTTTCCCGTAAGACAAAATGGCCACGCGACTCCATAGACTCACAGGAGGCAACACCCCAAAAGGAGGACAGCAACATAGGAGCTTCAGCTCCTTCACCCACCCCTAGTGGTGGGCTGGGTGGCTCGGAGATGGTAGATCCTTGAAAAGAGGCCCGCCTCTGAAGCTCCAACGCCAGCCTAAGGTTTTGAGGCGGAGGGAGGAAAAGACTCACATGGCGAGCCTAACTTCCCCCAATAAGTCCTTGAAGGCGACAGCGCATTGTCCAGGGTTCTGCCTCTGGGAAGCGTACAGCCATTTCCATGAGGGTCCCTGCATCTCCTTCGAGCTAGGCCTGGAGGGCATATTCGTTCAATGGAATTGCCACAGACTCCGGGCCAACTGGAAGGAGCTGCAGAGGCTCGTCTCATCCTGTTCCCTGTTAGCTATTTTTCTGCAGGAGACCATGCTATGCGCATGATATCTGCGTTCTTTTCACTTTAGATACCTCCTTTCAGTCAGTGGCTATGCAGCTTTACCTGGATAGGAGGTATAGTTATTTCTGCGTGCATTCCACTGTCAGCTGACTTCAATGAGGGGAACTTTTGCTGCATTGTAGCACGGTTGCTGAGGCCCTTTCTCTTGTTTGGACATCTGAACGGCAGACATCCTCTCTGGGAAGACTACCCAATAAATCCCAGGGCACAATTCCTTGCCGATCTGATTGAAGAGCTTGAGATAGGTGTCCTAAATGTGGATGAGTTTACGCATCACTGCCCAAGAACCGCTTCATTTTCTTTCTTTGATCTATCTCTGTGCTCTCCGGATGCACACCCTGATTTTGATTGGGTGGTGGTTGATGACCTCCATGGTAGTGATCACTTTTCCATTCAAATATAATTTTAGGGGGCAGCTGCCGCCTGAGAGCCCACCTTGGTGGTGATTGGTGCGGGCGCGGTGGCCTACATTTCAGGAAATGACTGAATTCTCTATCTCAGTCAAGGTGTTTAGGTCGGTAGATGAGGCCATTGAGTTCTTCTCCGGCAACCTGATTGCTGCGGGCCTGACTACTATTCTTAGAATGTCTGACTGTTTTGCATGCTGACCACTCCTGTGGTGGTCGGCTGAGTGTGAGGTGGCCCTCAAACAAAAGCGTTATTCCTACATGCGTTATAAGCACCGCCTGAATGATTTGACTGTCAGTGAATTTCGTCGGGCTAGGGCTAGGTTGCGGTATATTTTAAAGCACGCCAGCCGCTCTTCTTGGCGGGCATATGTGTCTTCACTTAAACGAGAAGACCCCTCTAGCAGAGGTGTGGAAGCGAGTCAAAAAAAATTGGGGGCAAGTTCTCGCAGGACCCCCCTCTAGTTCTCCAGGAGAATGGGACTGCAATCTCGGACCCCACATCCATGGCGGAATCCTTCACAACTACTTTCTCTGCATCGTGATTGCGCGGAAGGCCGCCGACTGGACTTTACCTCCAGAGACGGAGAACCCTTCAATGACAGGTTTACTGTGATGAGTTGTATTCCGCTCTGCTTTGTGTGCTGACACCACCCATGGTCCGGATGTCCCGTAGCCATGCTTCTACACCTGAAAGAGTGAGGCATGACCTTTCTGTTAGATTTGTTCAACAGGATCTGGCTGGAGGGTCTTTTCCTGGATTCCTGGTTAATCACTACTGTGCTCGCCTTTCGCAAACCGGGGAGAGATCACTCTACTCCGGTCGGCTTCCGCCCAATCTTTCTAACCTCTTGTGTGTGCAAGTTGATGGAAAAATTGGTAAATGGTAAATGTTAGATTAACCTTTTTCCTGGACAGTGGAGGCCATCTGTCTTCTGCACAGTGTGACTTCCACAAGTTCCACTCCAGGTCCGATGCTCTGCTCCGACTCGAAAATGCCGTCTGAGAGGCCTTCCTTCGTAGACAGCACTACACCACAGTGTTTTTCGATCTGGGAAGGCCTATGAGTCCGCATGTTGATAAAGTATCATGGAGACTTTCCACATGATGAGGGTGAGGGGACGCCTCCCAATATTTATATCTGCATTTTTGCGGGATCGTCGATTCAGGGTACGGGTGGGAGGAGCCCTCTCTGGCCCAATGGAGCAGGAGAGGGTGTCCTGCAGGGAATTGTCCTCAGTGTCACTCTTTGCCCTGAACATCAACGGCATCATCTCGGTGCTGCAGGAAGATGTTCTCACTATGCTCTACGTGGACAACCTCTCGATCTCTTTTGCCGTGGCCCAGATGCCTACTCTGGAGCATCGACTCCAACAAGCATTGAACTGCGTCTCTTGCTCTGCTAAAGCGCAAAAGTTTCGGTTTTCCTTGGCCAAGACTAAGGTGGTGCACTTCTGCCGCCATCCACGGCTCCACCCCGACCCAGACTTGTTTCTTAATGGGGTACACCTGGAAGTGGTTGAATCGCACTGTTTCCTTGGTCTTGAATTTGACCGACGCCTCACCTGGGAGGCTCATATTCGCAGCCTTAGGGTCTCTTGTACCCATGCCATGGATATTCTTTATTCCATGATGTTCACCACTTTGTTCTTTCAAAGCTCGCCTACGGATTCTAGTTTTATGCATCCGCAGTCGAGCATGTATTGCGGAAGGTGAACTCAATCCACCACACCGGCCTTCGCCTGACAACCGGTGCCTTTCGCTCTTCCCCCATTGAGAGCCTACTAGTTGATGCTGGGGAGATGCCATTCGCTCTACGCCGTGTACAGTTCATTATTTGCCTGTATGCATGAGCCCGGCATCTCCCTCAATCGCCACCAGCTCTCACTGCATCTGCAGCTGATTTTGACGGTTCCTATGCTGCTGAGAGACACCAGTCATACCCTAAGCCTGTTGAGTTTAGGGCCAGGAAACCCCTTTGAGAGCTAGGTATAGCTCTTGGGCCGGTGGCGCCCCTGGTTCTGCCCAGGATGCTACCTTGGACAGTACCACATTTGGCTATTTGTCGCCACGCCTCTGTTCCCAAAGCTTGTACAGCGCCGAGAGTATTGCGTTCAACCTTTTTGGAGCATACCTCAGGTCATGCTGGAACCGTGCCAGTGTATATGGATGGCTCCAAGTCCCAAGAGGGGGTCGGCTTCCACACCATATCTCCTCTGTTTTAATTCAGTGGTGCTCTGACAGGCGCTTTGTCTGTCTTCACAGCTGAGCTGGTGGCAATACACCACTCGGTACGGGAGATTAAACGACGTGCCTGGTTCTTTCTGACCGGATTGTGAGCTATAGCGACTCACAAAATGCCCTGAGTGCTCTCGGGGCATTGGAATCTCCGCATTCCTTGGTTTGTAATATCCGTGTCCCCACGGTTTTGGCAAGCCAGTTGGATGTTGAGATTATCTTCTGCTGGGTTCTTGGACATGTAGGAGTTGCGGGGAATGAATGCGCCAAAGACTCCAGCGTTTCACACCGACTACATGGCGGGAATACCGGCTGCTTGGCAAAGAAGATGGAGATGGTCGAAGGAGGCTGGCCTTCTCCCCTTTATTTAAATAGTTGGGCTTTTTAAAATTTTTTTTTACTTTAGTAGTTTGCATGTTCCTGTTCCGGGGGAAGGTGGACCTCCCCCCTGATGCCTGAGCTTGCTTCCTGCTTATTACCTTTTTCTTTGTTTTGTTTTATTTGTTTTTTTCGCATCCTCTTTTAAAGATGCCTAATTTTAGGCAATGTTGAATACAGTGACTGATGCCCAAGTAGGCAGTCGCCAGATGAGCTTTAAAAAAAAAACAAATTATGCTGTCTCTGAATTGGACACACTCACAGGACATACTGCCATTCGATAGAGCATTCACCAGCACCCTACTGTGAAGACTGCGTTGTCCCCTAGTCTGTTCGGCACATTCTTGTTTCCTGTCCCAGTCTGGGCAATCTCCGCACCTGTTACCTGCCTGTCACGGTACCGTGATGAGCGGGTCGCTACTGCCTGTCCCTTGCACTCGGGACGAGTATTTAACTAGGTTTTTTGTTGTTGTTTTCTGTGTAGGTCGCACGTTCCATCGCCGGAGGGGGATCTGCCTCCCCCCTGCGTAGGAGTGTGCTTCCTAATTGTTGCCATTTTCCCTTTTTATTTTTGTTGTTTTTCATATTCTTATTTTAAAGTAACCTAGTGCTAGGCTGTGGTGATTGTGGCGACTTATGCCCAAGTGGGTAGTTGCCAGATAGGCTCCTTAAAAAAAAGCGTCCCGCAGGCACTTGGCATTGATGGAAAGCTTCTTGTAGGTTGAGTGAAGGTTGACACTTGGTATGGATGGAGAGTTTTTTGCAGTTTGTGAAGGCTGGCACTTGGTGTGGAGCGATGGCACCGATGGCATTGTCTATATGACAATTTATTGAATCTGCCTCTCTGTGCCTACCAAATAAATAGGCCTCAAATGGCGTGAAGTTGTGTGGTGTCGCTACCATGGATTTGCCAGCAGTCGCTGGCTCTGCCAGTGTGAAAGAGAGGTTCTGCATTGATTTGGGATGAGTGGTAGATGGAATGGAGAATGGTTATTATTGGTTGATGGTTGGAGGAAAAGTGACAGGATGAGATAGGGAATAAGTAGAGTTTGGGGTACAACTGAAGAATATCTCATTGTAGAGCAGGTGGTTGGTTTCTTTGCTAAAAGACACCTAGCTAGAATGATATTCAGAAGCCTGACCTTTTAACATGAGAGACAATTTACAACTGGGATATTTTTTTATTTCAGTCCGGAGGAAACTCAAAGGAGATGATGAATATTTTACAGAATCTACCACCTCAACAGCACCACCCCCACCACCAACAACAACCCCTTCCTATGGGGGGACGCAGAACGATGAAGAAGATGATAATATTCATTACCACGGCGACTCTGAAACAGTGGATGAACACGAAAGCCGGAAGAAGGGCACCGGGGGAGAGCTGCCTCCTCTCCCCCCGCTTTTTCCCGAGGAGGAGGATTACATAGAGAAGGAGAGAAAGAGGAGGGATGAAGAAAAGAGACGAAAAGAGCAGGGAGAAGAGGAAACGCGAAGAAAGAAGGAAGAAGAGGAAAGAAGAGAGGGAGAAATAATGACCACCTCGCCATCCACTAGTGATGCTATTGAAGACATCTGTGTCGGGAGTTTTGATTCAGTGGCTCTTCTCAGAAACGAGTTGTTTATCCTTAAAGGGAAGGTAAGCTCCTTTTTCTCCTCTTCAAGTAATAGTCTCAGTCTTGTAATGTTTTCTGAGCTTTGTAAACATACATGGAAATTATCTGACTGGTACATATTTAAGGGTGTGTATGAGGGCACACAGATAAATTTAGTGGAAGGATAGCGAGCAATGTGTGTATTACTTATATTTGAAGTGACCCTAGGGTCTATTATTTTGAGGCTGAAAGGCAAGAGAATATGTGCGAGAGAGAGCCGAGCTTAAAGTTTGACCGCCACCAAGAACGGCAGGAAGAGCACTGTCAGAATTTCTGAATGATCATTGAGAAGGGATAAGTATGGCTCAGCAAGAGTCAAGCAAAGAGCTCTGCCCCTTATGTCTCTTATTACATATTTGCTTATAGAATCTTTGAGGGATGTAACAAAGGTTTTCCCCAGCTTTAACCAGATAGATCTACGTTTCCTCAGTGGCAGTACTTGCCAACTAGAGTTGCTGAAACAAACCAATACTGTTTATATGTATACACTTTTCATATATCATTTGCACTTCCACATCCTTTTCACTATCAGTTACACTAACCTATACTTTTTTCTCACTAATAATTATTTTAGATCTATAAAATTTCAATATCGCACATTTCTTCTCAAAGGTCTTTTTAAACCAGGCCCCATCAAAACCCTACCACAAATTCACCTATATGCACCCTGCAGGTATTTCCCCCTTAGTTTTTATGCAATTTCTTCACACTTGTGGAGTACACAACTGATCTACACAACCTCTTCGAGATCCAAACTTGCTCATTCCCAAACAGCCCATACAACCTTTTGATGCACTCTCAATATCCAACCATAAACTTCTCTCTTCACAGTATTGAACTGAAAGGAATTGTGGAAGATGAGAGACAATGAAACTTTTGCCAAGAACCCCCCATCTCCCCTCAGTGAACCCAGAGCCCTTACAGGCCCCAGCAAAAGCAGCAGACAGAGAAGGAGAGGAAAAATAAAAGTAGAGAGAGCAAAGCTGGATATACAGGAGTATATTTGTCAAGTGACCTCGGCGGTCAGTAGACTTACAGCTTTAAGTGGGAGCCGAACCATGGTGTACCATGTCTTTGCCTATTCAACCCTTTGTGTTGTGTCTTCCTACTGCTGGTTTAGCCTTTTCATCACAATTGAGCAGGGAGAGTCGCCTGTATCTTTTGCAAGAGGAAACTCCCCACCGCCACCACCCTACCTTTGCTGATTACACGCTTGCACCTTAACCTTTCACGCACCAAGTTAATACAACTATGTAATCTCGAACCAGGTTGGGACTAGGAAGTCCCATAACCTAATCTATAGCAATTTAAAGCTTGGAATATTTTCATAAAAGTTTGGTGGCAATTTAGTCACTGTCTTAGTTGCTCAGCTAACACCAGTCTAGCAATATTTGTGCTCCAATGCCACAGGGAGTTTATTTATATTTAATAAACTAATAAATATGGGGAATGAATAAAAATATCCATCAATTTCCCAATTAAATTTTATTTTGAACTTTTGATCTCATCCCTAAGGCTTAGGATTAAGTTTCATTATTACACTAATATGTAAAAATATCCTCAGTGCTTACCAAATTTCATTTCTCAATTAAAAAATTAAGTAAACATTTATTATTTTATATGGCCAGCATCTATGGAGATACAAGAGGAAAGGTGAGCTCTTCTACGGGTACCCGGCTCTGCTCCGAAACATGTTTGATTACTTGCCAAATTGGATTCAAAGGATTGATGCTGCCTATGAGCGAAGGAACGATTCGAGGATTGTGTTTTTCACTGGTAAGCTCCACCCATTGTTATTTAGCAACATGATGTACAGCTGTCCCATTTAGATATTTCATACTTTACGCCATATTTTGTCCAGAGAGCAACAATTTAATATATTATTTGGTGACAGTTGAAGTGTTTGCGGTATCTTTAGTCTTAAATAAACTAGCTACGACATTTGCCGCTAAATTAAATTTAGTGACATTTGTTTCTCAAAACATTTTGACAGCTTTGTTTCAAAATCTGGCCTCTTCCTAGCTTATTTAACTTTACATATTTATTTATATATTAATTTAATTTTAATTATAGATATCACAAAATATTTGCATTAATAATTAACTATTTAAAAAAATCTATAATTCATTTTCTAACCTAGCATATAAAAAAATATTATTACTTGGCAACACAGCACAGCAAAACCTAGTGTCAGTCATACAATCCTATTTGATAATTTCTAAAACATATAAATAATTATATTGTAGTTTTCTGACTTGTTATTGGAAACATTTTTGAAAATGTGGCATGACTAATTGGAGCAATTGTACATACATGCAGACTAGAGCAAGAATTCTCAACCGGAGAAAAATGGTACATACACCACTAGGGAGACATTCTAATGTTTGTTGCCATTATTCAATGGCAACCTATTTGTGCACTCTTGTTTAGTTTGGCTCAACTGATAGGAAGTGTCTCGCTCCTTCAATTTTTTCTGTTGAGTTTGTGTTTGTTATAAGTTCACATGAGTGGTATTCTGTTAAGGCTTTTTTTCTTTCTTTTTTTACTATGATGAAAAAATTAAGACAAATGCTCAGACCATCAAGAGATGCAAAGATGTAATTTTGTTTTGATTAAGTGTGAAGATTATGCTGGGTTTAGTTTTCACATTGTACCTTTGTTCCATACTATGTGCTGGTTTTCATGTGGCAAAATGTATGTATAAACATCAAGATTTTTTTACATCCTTTGAAAGATCATATCTTGCTTACATTGATGATGTCTTTAATGCCTTAAATATGGTAAATCAGAGTCTACAAAGTGCTCCAACAGGTTGTGAATTTGTATCTAAGTTTAGGGCATTTCTTTCAAAATTATGTCTAGATTGGAAATATTCAGTCTATCTTGGCCATGTTTAGTACTGTGAAGAATTTCTAGATCAGAATCCCAAACAATGGTGACAATTTTGTGACTAGTCTGAATTGTTTCACAGTAAGTGTTTAGCAATTGCAAGCAGAGGTAGTCCTAGCCTGTATGGTGCCCTGGGCGAAATCTCCTTTCACCCCCACCCACCCCTCTTTCAGAATGAGAACCACCTTCCAACATATAGATCTAAAAATGTATTAACATTGTAACAATTATTTACAAACCAGCATGTTTATTGAGCTATGATGGTCTTAACATTTAAAACTACACCCACCCACACACATGGTTTGGATGCTGTCCGCTTCTGGTGAACACCTGTAGGGGATAGGGACATACAGCAGTCACCCTTGTTACTGGGTGCTCACTTTCCTCCCCATCAATATACTGCCCTGGAATGATGCTGCCGGCTGCCTACATTGTGCATACCTAAATCCGCACTGATTGTAAGCTGGGAAAGGTATGAAAGAGGAGTTACATAGTTATAGGGAGCAAGCAAGGACTAGTCCACTCAAAGGCCAGTCTCATTCTATACTAGTAGTCCTCCTTTGGACATTGCCGCCACGATGCTCACTCACCTGCCTTTCAATCCACAAGAGGGCTCCATGTTTAAACTACTAGCATTTACTGACTCCGGGGGAGGGTGTTCCATTTATCAATGATTTTAAAGGTGAATTTTTTTTAGCTATGTTTTGATTGAAACCTCCATCCTTTCAGTTTAAACTGTTTTTACATGTGATACCATGGTTGTACTTAAAAAAGTTCATAATTTACATTTTCAAATTTATTTAAAATTTTGAATACTTTGATAAGCTTACCTCGCAATCACCTAGTGTCGAGAGTCGGTAGTTTTAGTATATTTAATCTTTCAATATATGACATTTCTAATCAAGGAATTAGTTTAGTTGCCTATCATTGAATTCCTTCCATTTTATTGATGTTTACATGTGTATCTTGGAAATTAAGTTAACTTTCCTTTCACGCTGAAGACTAATATGAAAAAAAAGGAGGAAGCTATCCAATAAAGAAACAGGGAAGGGAATAATAGGCTTTATCTTATCCATAACGGAATCCTCACTTCTCGCTCATACAGTCTTCAAAACAAATTACTGCTTTATTGTGATATTTGTTTCACTAAACCTATTCAACCATCATAGCATATCGTTATTCCACTGGAGCGAAAAACGAATTGAATTCTTCCACAGGAACGAAAGACTAACTGAATTCTTCCACAGGAGCAAAAGACGAACTGGTTTCTTTTCTTCTCCAGCAGAGGGATTTTTAGGAAGTTGAGAGTCATTCATTTCAAATGACTTACAACTTAAGCCAAAAATATTCACAACCCAATCCAATATTTAAAGATAGCTTCAAAAACAAGAATAGCATATCATTTAACATTCAAATAGAGGAGGGAACTGAAATCCATCAAGCTAATAAGCATAAATATTAAATTCATTAAGTTCATTCTCAATCAAGCAAAACAAATGAACAATAATGTGAACTAACAAGTTTCAAACTACCGATTTACACATATTCGGCAATTCAAGACCAACAAACAACTAAGTAAGTTACTATCCAATCACGAAAGGAAAGAGAAAAGAGTGAGAGTTCTGATTGGACTTTTCATCGTTGATGTTGTGTCCGGAATACTTTATATAAAATATTGCAAGTTGCCTCAAAATCTTTTAAAAACTGCCACTGTGAGCCTTTCCTGACTGAGATAGCTGCTTCCCCTCCCTCACCCCATGCCGGAGCTGCGCCCCCTCCCCACCCTCAGCCCACCAGTCCTCAGAGCAACAACTGATTCTCATCAGATCACAGGAGGACAACCGATGCTTCATCCACCCAGATAAGGTGGCAAAAACCCTTTACGCCTCTATATTTGCCAAAAGATTAATACAACAAACCTTCACCATCACTGGAGAGGTACAGGGTACCAAGTTCGAGGTGGCCAACCTTGATAACCTGTCTCAGCCTCAGTTACCAGGTTGGGGGAGTTGTCTGTGAAGTGCTGGGCAGCAACAGGGGTTTGGGGAGCTCTCTCCGGCCCAATGAAGCAGGAAGAGGGTGTCCCGCAGGGAAGTTTCCTCAGTGTCGCACTCTTTGCCCTGAGCATCAACGGCATCACCTCGGTGCTGTCGGAAGATGTTCTCGCTACGCTCTACGTGGACGACCTTTCGATCTCTTTTGGCGCGGCCCAGATGCCAACTTTGGAGCGTCGACTCCAACAGGCATTAAACCGCGTCTCTCGCTAAGCACAGGTTTCGGTTTTCCTTGGATAAGACTAAGGTGGTGCACTTCTGCCGCCATCCACGGCTCCCCCTGACCCAGACCTATTTCTTAATGGGATGCGCCTGGAAGTGGTTGAATCGCACCGTTTCCTTGATCTTGTATCTGACCCACGCCTCACCTGGGAGGCTCATATTCGCAGCCTTAGGGTCTTTTGTACCTGTGCCATTAATATTCTCCGTTCCGTGACCTTCAGCGCTTGGGAAGCTGATAGGGCTACTGCCTTACTTTTTTATCGATCCTTTGTTCGTTCGAAGCTTGCCTACGGATGCGAGTTTTATGCATCCGCAGCCGAGCGTGTATTGCGGAAGGTGTACTCAATCCATCACACCGGCCTTCGCCTGGTGACCGGTGCCTTCCGCACTTCCTTCATTGAAAGCCTACTAGTCGATGCTGGAGAGATGCCACTCATTCTACGCCGTGTCTGTGCATTCGCCTGTACACGTGAGCCCGGCGCCTCCCTCAGTCGCCAACAGCTCTCACTGCATCCACGGCTGATTTCGGCGGTGCCTATGCCACCAAGAGACGCCAGTCATACCCTAAGCCCTTTGGGTTTAAGGCCAGGAAACTCCTTCTGCCCAGGACGCCACCCTGGACGGTACCATATTTGGCAATTTGTCGCCATGCCTCTACTCCCAAAGCTTGTACATCGCTGGAGTATTGCGTTCGACCTTTTTGGAGCACACCTCGTGTCACGCTGGAAAAGTGCCAGTGTATATGGATGGCTCCAAGTCCCAAGAGGGGGTCGGCTTCCACGCCGTATCCCCTCTGTTTGAAGTCAGCGGGGCTCTGCCGGCCGCTGCGTCTGTCTTCACGGCCGAGCTGGTGGCAATACATGACTCGGTACGGGAGATTACGCGACGTGCCCAGTTCGGAGACCGGATTGTGATCTATAGCGACTCACAAAGCACCCTTAGTGCTCTCGGGGCATTGGAATCTCCGCATCCCCTGGTTCACGATATCCGTGACGCCACTGTTTTGGTGAACCGGGCAGATGTCGAGATTATCTTATGCTGGGTTCCTGGACATGTAGGAATTGAGTGGAATGAGGGCGCCAAAGAGTCCGCGAGGACTCTGCGACTGGACCAGCATTTCGCCCTTCCTCACACCGACTACATAGCAGGAATACGGGCAGCTCTTCGTGCTGCTTGGCAAAGAAGATTGGAGACGGTGGAAGGGAACTTAAAGTTGCGTGCCATTGTGCCATGACTGTTTCCATGGACCTACCCCCCTAATGCCGCGAAGGCTTCAGTTTGCTTTCTGTCGTCTCCGAATTGGACACACTCGCGGGACGCACTGCCATTTGATGGAGCGCTCGCCAGCGACCTACTGTGAAGACTGTTCGGCACATTCTTATTGAATGTCCCAGTCTGGGCGATCTCCGCGCACGTTACGTGTCCCGGTACCGGGATGGGCGTGGTCGCTACCGCCTGTCCCTTGTACTCGGGATGAGTTCGTGCACATTGACTGGTGGACTTATAGACTTTTGGGGGAAGCCCTCTCCTTTATTTAACTAGGTTTTGTTTTTTTTGTTATTGTTGTTTTCTCTGTAGGTCGCACGCTCCTGCGCCGGGGGTAGGGGGACCTCGCCCCGACGCTGGAGCTTGTTTTCTAATTGTTGCTATCTTCCCTTTTTATCGTTGTTCTGTTTTCATATTCTTATTTTAAAGTAGCCTAGTGCTAGGCTGTCGTGATTGTGGTGACTTATGCCCAAGTGGGCAGTTGCCAGATAGGCTCCTAAAAAAAAAAATGCAGCCTGCAGCCCCTGCCCGCGCTTGGTAGTGCATGCATTGGACCTACAGACACCTCAAGCCCAGCTTTCCTCAGTCCTCTCCTTCTCTGCCTTCATGAGGGGAATTGCACCCATTACACTGACCTTCATTAACCTCCTCCTTTCAGGTAGCAGCCTTAGAGAAAGCCTTTTGGGGTGTCTGCCAGACTTTCTAACCTTCCTTACGTCACTCACCCAATGACTCTTTCATCTCCCACTTCATACTCTGGAATGCCTGGTTTCATTCCCGAAACTTCCAATTTTAAAGCCACACTTTCTTCCTATTCACCTCTAGTTGTCGGCATCTGTAAGACGTGGCTCACATGCATTCTCCCCATCTTTTCCTGGCTATGTTTTGTACAGGGTGGACAGGGGGGCTGGCAGAGCAGGAGGCAGCCTGCTGCTGCTGGTCCACCAATCCCTCCCTTCTAGCCCTCTCATTATAACTTCCTTTTCTGGGGGTAGATTAGAGCATTTGGGAGTGACTATTACCTTTGATTCTGTGCCTCTTCAGATCTTATTAATAAATAATCCATGTTTGGATATCTCCCCTTCATGAGCTTAAATTCTTATCTTCTCAGCTTTCCTCCCCAACACTAATAATGGGTGATTTTAATGCCCATCATGACTTCTGGGAACCAGCCCTCCCCAGGAGCTGGAGGAACTATTCAGGCTGCTTCCTCTTGGAATTCTTAGCAGACGGTGACTCCTCTCCTATCACTCCCCCCTGGACTCCCTACCAGGATTGATCCAGTTTCAGGGAACCACTCCACCTTGGACCTATGCCTGGGAAATGGCCCCCTCCTCCACACCACTATCACTTTGGCCATTACATGGGAAGTGACCATCTTCCTGTAGTCACTTCCTTCCCATCAGTGCCCCCCCCTCCCCTCCCTCTCATGCAGACCTCGTTGGTCTTTTAAAAAAGGAGACTAGTGCCCTAATCACCACAAATGCCCAGAAAGTCGAGTGTCTTGCCTCTCATATTCACATCACACTTGGCTCCCCCGACCCTGTACCTGTCCCCAACATACCTCCATCACACATGGACCACACAATCAGCACAGCTATCACACCACAGGAGCTTTCCTCAGCCTTGCACTCGCTGTCTGTGGGGAAGGACACCGGGGTGGATACAATGTCCCCAATGAATTCCTCCAATGCCTCCCAGACTCTCTGGCTCTCCTCCTTCTGAATGTCTTTAATGACAGCTGGCTGTCGGGGACATTCCTTTCAGTGTGGCGACAAGCAGTCACACTTCCTATCCCCAAACCTGGCAAGGAGCCCTCAAAGGCTTCCTCATACAGACCCAATTAGCCTCCTTTCCAACATTGGGAAAACACTAAAACACATAGTACAGAACAGATTGACATGGTATCTAGAACACAAACCACAAACACCTCCTTCCCACACACATGTACGGGTTTCATCCCCACAGGAGCACACTGGATGCCCTACTCCACCTAGAACACCACATTCAGGAAGGATTTAGCAATTCACTCTAGGAGCATTCCTCAACCTTAAAGGAGCCTTTGACTCCGCTTCACATAACGCTATTATAACAAAACTTGCCCACCTGGGACTCAGCATTCCCCCCTTAACTGGGTTAAGTCCTTCCTGTCTTCCAGATCCTTCTCCATGGTGATAGGTGATACCTACTCTAGATATCACCCTGTCACCAGAGGTGTCCCACAAGGTTCCCCTCTCAGCCCTCTCTTAATGTCTTACTCTCTGACTTTCCTTCTTCACCACACATACAAGCACTCCTCTACACTGACAACATCTTCCTGCTCGGGTTCCACTATCCAAGAGGCTCAGATCGATCTTCAGCATGGGCTTGATGACGTCCACTCCTGGACAACGCGCTGGGGTCTGACAGTGAATACCCAGAAATCTAGCCTCATGTGTTTCACCCGAAGACGCATCCCCAACATCCCAGTGGTCATCATCAATGGGACCCCAATCCCCTTCAAAACTTGCCACAAATTTCTTGATTTAATATTAGATGACCCCCGCCTAACCTGGGGCCACCATATACAATACCTGAAGACCTCATGAAGTCCTTCAAGTGTCAAGTGGTGTGTGGACAGGAATACCCTCCTCCGCTTTTATTGTTCTTACATCCGGAGCCGCTTGGACTACGGATGTGAGTTTATGCAGCAGCTTTGCCATCCCTACTAAAAAAATCGGAGGTAATCCAAAATACAGCTCTCTGTATAGCTTTGGGAGCATTCAGATCCCCCCCAGTCACAGCTCTTCAGGCAGAGTCCTCCTTACCCTCACTATGACACTGGCACTCGACCCTCCTTGTCCTTACCTACACCACACTTGCAGCCACCCCAAGTGGACATGCCCTCCACTCACTTCTCCTCCAACAGTGTAGGAAATCAATACATGGCCGCCTACCATATCAAGCCCACACGCCCTTTGTTGACAGAGCCCTCTCCTTCTTTGCCACCCTCCTTCCACACACTAGAGAAAACCTTGGTCCAAGGCTGACTGCCCGGCACTGGGCAGGACCCTATTCCTGAATCTCCTACACACACACAGTACAGACACTCCCTACACATATATACTGATGGTTAATGCATTCCATCTCCCCCATCAGTTGGAACAGCTATATTCATGCCATCACTCTCCATCACCGCTGCCTGGAGGTTGCCAACCACTGCATCTATCCTTACAGCAGAACTCTTCATCATTAAGGAGGGACTCGAGGCTGCTAAAAGCCACACTCCTTCCTCCATAACACGCTTCACAGATTCCCTTACAGCCCTCCAACGCCATTCCCCCAAATCACACCACTCCATCTGCCTCCATCTAATTCTCTAAAATACTCAATGAAAAAGGACCAGCATTGATTAATATTTCTTAAAATTGGATCCCACTTGATCTCTCTAAAGTTGCGGTTGAAGCCTTTAAAGTCCACAAATTTAAAATTTGACACTTTAATATCATTATTTTCCTTGTTACGATTTATATTTATATTGAACTCTATTGATTGCTGGAACCTTTACTTTCCCCATTACTAATAGCTGCATTAAGTTCAATGTTATTAATTAGAATTATCTCAAGGATATTTTCCCCTTGGGTTGGTTCATTGACTAATTGTGTTAGTTTTCTTCCATAAACTCCAATAGCCTCTGCGCCTCCCCATCTGCATTCAACATTTCATAGTTAATATTTACAATTTAAATCCTCAATTAATAAACTACAATTACTTTTAATGTTACTTCCAATAATGTTATATAATTCAGTGTCGCTTTCAATCTGTTGTGGTGAGGGTCTATACACTACAAATATATTTATTGGAAAACCATTTGATTTTATTTCAGCACATATTAGTTCAACTTCTTTAGGAGAGTTGGTTTTAATTTTGGTTAAATTTATATGATTTTTGGTGTACATTAGTATTCCTCCACCTCATTTATGCATATGGTCTTTATTGATTAGCTTATATACCCTGGTAGTTGCAATTCCGCCCATGATTCATTATTGCTATAATATTGAAGCTGCATAAGTGCACTAAATATTTAAATTTGTCAAGCTTATTTTGAATACTACATGCTTTACAGTAGTAGACATGTAAATTTGTTTTTTGAAAGAGTACATTATTATTACTGCGTGGTGAGCCGCTCTCTACTCTCCGATGCTGTTCTGTCTGAAAATTTACAAGATTATTATTAATTATTCTTCCCAGCCGTGCCGCGGCTACCCCATTTATAGGAAAGCCAGAATAGCTCCATTTGTTCGTAGAAATCATCCCACAAATTGATGAAGTACACTCCATCTTCCTGGCAAAGAACTTTAAGAGAGTTGTTAATATAGGATGCTCTTCCATAGAAAACATTCGCCGCACATATTCTAGGGAGGATACCTGTAAATGCCATGTTCCCACTCCTTTCAGTTTCCACATCGTTAGGCGGTATCTTGCTAAAATTTCCTCGGACCTTGTAGCTAAAACATTATTAGTATCCATATGTATTATACAAGCTGTGTCTTGCGTATCTCCGCTTGTAAAATCTTCCATTGAATTAACAAGATCCTCAACTCTTCCTCCAGGATAATGGTACCTCATCTATTCAGTTGGTTTCTGCTGCAGAATTCCTCAAGTTGGCCCTAATAATAGAATCCCCTACAAGTCTAACTTCAGATTCATAGTCTTGTTCAGTACCCAAAATGGAAAATTTGGTCACGATTATTGGTACTCTGCCTAGGTTGAGCTGGGAGTGGGGCTCCTTCTCGAACTGTAAGGAACCCATCAACCCTGGTTCCAGAAAGCAAGCCAGGCAGACTATCTTGAGGGGCTGGATTAGCAGTGCCCGAAGGTAGTTCATCTCACTGTGCACTTTCTGTTACCTGAGTATCGGAATCAACCAAGGCTGAAGGTCGCTGGTCATCTCCAGATGAACCTACCCTGCCTGAGTGTCAAACTGCCTTCCCAAGGACTGCACAGCAAATCGCCACACCTTCATTTCCTGTTTGAGAGACATAATTTTAACTTCCAGATCCCTTTTCATTTTGGCAGCCTCTGCAGCTTCCTCTCCGACCAATTGGGTAACGAGGAAAATGCCATTATAGATGGAGCAAGTCCACTTTTTGATGGCATATTCCTATAGAGAAGTACACCTAAGGGAGAGCGAGAAGAGCAATGGGACTGATCCATTAATCCACATGTCAGGAGCAATGGAAATGATCCATTAATCCATGCAACGGAAGCTAAATTGATTAGTGACTATTCCTGAAGAATTTGGGGAGCAGAATTAGGCTATTAAACAGTCAAAGAAACCGGAGGCTTCCCTGGGTTATCAAGAGGAATGACCAAAAATGTATTTGTGTGTGTGTGTGTACAATAAAGATACAGAGGAGGAATGGGATGTAAATTTCATGATGGAATGCCGAGTAAACAGGAAAAAGATTGTAAAACTGTATAAAATCTGAATGAGAGTAAACTTAATTCAATTAAATATGGAATGAGGTAAAAGAAAAAAAAGAGAGATACACTTAACTTTGCAAATAAACTCGGCTGTGTTCAGCACCGTATGGTGATTTTACTATCTACTTAAAAAAAAAAACCCAGTTGTATTCAGCACTGTATGACAATTTGACTAACCTTACCTTCAAATACTAATTAACCACATTGAAATCACTCAGTTGTGTTCAGCACTGTATGACTATGACCAATTTAAAATCACTTGGTGAGTTAGTAGAAACTAATATTTAAGAAAAATATATATATATAAACCCAATTAAGCAGATAAAATTGTGTCTGCGGAAGTCACTATTTGAAAGGTAAACCAGGGTTCAGTTTCAGTATGATTGGGTATGTGATGTATATTCTGAGAAGAATTTGTGTGACTTTTTTTGTGTGTGAAAGACCTACAAACAGTGATTGTAACCTTAAAAGAACTTAAAATAATCAATTGATACATTTGTTATTAGGCTTATTAGATTTGTTTAGTGGATAGTCACTTGCTTGGCATGGATGAAGAGCATTGTCCAAGTGTACCCGTTGCGTCAAGGTGCTTTACTTGTTACAACACTAACCATACCATCACTGCGTGAGTAAACATTTTCATTATTATTGAGTATTAAATCAAAACCCAGATCAACCCTCAAAACTCATAACATCAAAATTTTGAGTCCCTCCCCCCCCTTCTCTATTAATGAACCTGTCGAAAAAACAGCCTCAACAATCTCACTAACATTTTTTTAAAATATTAAAATTAAAGGGTAAATAAATACAATTATTATTTTTATCTTATATTTTAAATTTCCCTTTTAAAATTAATAAATTTCTATTATTATTATCTTAGTTTTTAGGGGTACATGGGAATTTTTCCGAATTCTCAAAAAGGCAAAGAGAAGCAAATGGGTTAGGAACTGCGCACTAGAACAATGGTTCCCAACTGGTTTGTTTTATGCCCCATACCCCTAGAATATGCTTGATTAATGTTCGCTCCCCTTACAAAAGTAATATCACATTTAAAGACATCATATTTCTTAACTCTATACAATGCTGTTGGACAAATTGAGCTAAAAATAGTTTTATTTCAGTGCTGAAAATGTAAATATAAATTAGTTCTCCCTCCACCACCATTGTTCAAACAAAATACAAGCAAGATGGCTAAGTGATGACTCATAATACACAACAACAGAAACTGCTCTTTATCGAAGCCCCAGATATCCAATCTCTCATCCCAGGTTGTGAGCATCTCAACTGGAAATAAAGCGAATGCAAATGGGCTGACTGAAGTTTATTCTTCCAAGCTTTCAGAATTTGTTACAGCTACGAGTATGTAGCTTTGGCTAAGATATGTTTGTTTTTTAAAAGGGTAGTACAGCCTTGGAGCTAACCTCCCATCCCCTGCAAAGTGGGAAGAGAGAGGCTTGTGGCTGACTCGCTTTGTAGTTACTTCCACCATCCTCATCACTATTCAAACACCCAATGGTTATAAGCTCTGGCTCTAAGTGGGCTCTAGCGGCAAGGAAAAATGGAATGAGGAGTAACAGCTTAAGTAGAGAAAAATAGACCTGAATATTATGTACTTTGAGAGTGACAGAGGCTCGGCACTATTTGATAGCGGTAGAGCAGTTGGAAAATTACCAACCCATTCAAAGAACTTATAAATATAGCATTAGGTAAAGGTGGCAAAGGCCACAATATTATCAATAAAAATTACAATAGTAATAATACCTAATAATAATAACAATAACTAGTAATAGAAGGGGCACTTATTGGAGTTGTTCTAGTTATATTGTTGTAAGTTGTGTTGTCACCTCTAAATGCTAGAGATGGGGGGGTTGACAGGGTTGAAAACGACAACCAATTATATGTAATACCAGAAGACGAAAGTGGAACCTGGGGAGAGGAGGGGGGATTGGTCTTATAGTCTGGGTTTCTTGGGTAAAAAAAAAAAAACTCCCAAAGGTTAGATTAATGAAGAGTTTTCTTTCAGGCAAATATTTTTATGTCCATGATGGGTTTCACCTAGTTGAAGGCTCTCCTCGACCCATCACTGATTATGGTTTGCCCGAGGCCATAACTGAGATTGATGCAGTTTTATTTTGGCCAAAAAATAATAAAACTTACTTGTTCAGGTGAGCAGAGTGGTGTTATAAATTTTATACAGGATTGCTTACAAAGTTCCATCTGATAAAATAACATTTATTCAAGAAAAATGAATGTAATTACTATCCAGTGGTAGAAAGTTGATAAATGCAGTGTCTAGTCTATGCATAGCGATAGCTAAATTTCCATTGCCATAGATACATCATAGAGCCTATGCAAGCATTAAATAAATGAACCAAATTTCTGTTGCCATAGAGAACTCATAGCTCACGCATAATATTAAATTAATGAATGGAATTTCTGTTGTCATATACACTTTGTAGCCTACACCTAATGTTAAATTAAATGAGCCAAATTTCCGTAGCCAGATTTATGCTGATATAGGGGGGGGTTTAGTTTGGGGGGTTTTTTTAGTTTGTGTTTAAGTTAAGTCTGGGTTCCTTTGTTGTTTTTTAGGTAATATTGAATGAACATGTTTTAAGCCACTAAAGCCTGTAATACTTTGTAGCAGTGTCTAGGAGTAATAGGATGGCAGATTTGTTCTATTACCCTTTATAAAGTCACAAAAAGACAATATTTCAACCCAATTCTGCAACTTGAGAGAATTCTTCCATGATGCCATTTTGAAATGCCACGAGTTGGGCAAAGTTAGGCTAGTGCTTTTATTTTTAATGTTAATTAATATTTATATTCTGGACAATATAGAAGATTAGGAGTAGTAAGGTATTTTTGCATGTTCAGTAACCTAATCTCTTGGTGAGTTTTTGGCATTGATCTGTAGAATTACTAAAAACTAAACATGTTTTAGATGACCTACTACCCCTAACCTTATATATTGTTGCTCATAACTTTCCATTCTTTTTTTGAAATAATGAATTGTCACCTCCCAAGAACAACTAAACCAGTCAATCCACCATGGTTCTGGCTCGGGGGAGAGGTGTGTGTTTGAAAGAGAAGTCCCTACAAAAGCAGATTTGTCTGAAAAAAAAAAAAAAAATCACTCCTGCACACTCGGCATATCACCTTTCTATAGCATTTTATGTTCCTGATCAAAAATTCTTACGTTGCAGAATAGGGGTGAAATATTAAGGGGAGAGTGACTTAATGAAGGGTGATAAAGCCCCACTATCGAAATATTACTCCTAGGACAATATTACAATGAAAGAAAGAAGTATTAGTCTTTAGTAGGCTAAAATGTGTGCGGCTCCTCTTATTCAATATTACCTGTTTTTAATCAGTTCTTTAAGGTTTTCTGTTCTGTTTTTCATAACATAATTTAATGGATGAGAAAGCCACAAGGGCCTATTAGAGGTCATCCGGGTCAACCACAACCTATAAACTGCATCTAGAAATTGTGTCTGAACTGCTTAAAAGAAGCATCTTCCAAACAAGAAGCCTATTCTAGCAAACTTGCTGTGGCATAGCCTAAAGTCTTAGGCTTTAATTCAAAATGGCTGATCTTTGTGAGGGTTATGATACAATGGTGCTTGCGTTCTCGCCTAAATATTAGTCATTAATCTGTAGAATTACCAAAGCAACCTGCTTAAATAACTCACTACCCCTTACCTTCTATATTGTAGTTAAATTAGCGTGTTAGCTAAATGTTATGCTAATCACCATTGTAGGGATGGGTATTTATTGAATAGGTGCCCCAATCACTCTTTCCCTGTGGCTTATTATGTCATACTGACAGGGCTAGCAGCAGCAAATAATAGCTTGATGGTAAAGAAAATACTACTTTCAAATAAAAAAATATTGCTTTCCATATTGAATAAATAACAACATGCAATACAAATATGTCTATTAAATAGATTGAAATTAAAATTTCTGCAAAAACGGTGGGAATCATTAATCAATTGTAAATTTCGTATCATTTTTTTTTATCTCCCAAGGCCAAAATATTAATTTTTTTTTGTTTACCTACAATTATTGTTACATTTTAGGATTACTTTAACTTATCTAATATATATTTCCAAAAGTCTGTTTGTATATATATATATATATATATATATATATGACTGCTATAGAAGGCCACTTAGAGTGACCTCGAAGGCCAATAAAGGTTACCATTGGGGGTAACTTGACCCAGGAAGTAACATGGCTACTCAGATTTGGCAAATGTGGCTCCACCCAGTTGTTAGATGAGGTTTGCCTGACCAATTATGCGACTGCAATGTTTAAAAAATGTGATAATGCCTATTATCATCATGCCCAAGAGTCAAATAATTTATATATTTAGTTTTAAAGTCTGTGGCTGCCATCTACATACTCATGTTTGCCTGCCCATCCACCCACCCACCCACCCGCTTGCTTTGCCACACTACTGTAATGTGAAAATCATTCTCAGTGTTTCATGATACACTACACCATTACTCAAAATTAAAATAAACCTCATATTGTATACCTACCAACTTTAAATTGCATAATTTAACTCAAGCAGAGAATCTAATTTATTAAAGATAGTTTTTTATGTTTGGACAATGCTGGGTATCTTTGCTCTAGTTCCTTCTAAAACAATTCAACGTGCTTACTTTTTTTCTATTTTTACATATTACTTACCATTTTACATCAATATAACATTTAGCAACACAGCACCAAAACACATCTTAGCACACAAAATCCTGACTCTCCCCTCCCAAAAAGGACAAAAAGTGGACAATAAACCTCATCTCTTTGGTAGACAGGGCAAAGTCACCCACTGAACCCTTACCCTGTAAGGGGCGCGTCAATTTGCCATCCTGGCCGCCGTGCTGATGAGATCCAGCGCTCCGTCCGGCCCCAGCTTAGCCTCTCTTCCTTCCTTCAGATAGCCTGTATTTCTCCCCTACTTCGTTGCTTTTCAAACAACCTCTCCCACAGCTTTCTTTGGCCAGCCTCTAATTTCACAGGGTAGATGCTGACCTTCTTCTCAGCCAACCGTCCCGGATCGGGGCTGAGGGGGAAGGGGACAATGTCTCCTAGCCCCTGAGCTCCTGTCTGGGATGTTTGGTTTTTAACAACCTGCTTCATCCCCACCCATACCTTCCTCACATCCCTTTTCCTCTCCTCTTCACAATCTATCTTTTTTACGCCATGTCCAGGGTGGCGCCGCCATGCCGATGGACTGCCAGGCCACCAGGCGGGAGGGGTGGTCCCAAATGGCTGCGCCTGGCTCTGCCTGGCTGGTAAGCACCTCTTGCAGTGTGGGCTACTTCGAGAAGTGATACGCGATTGCGTCCTGTGATACAAATAGGGTCACCATGCCCAATGATGAAAAAAAAAAAAAACAACCCTCAACTTCCCCTGTATCATCAACGGAGCCGCCCTCGGGCAGCTCCACCGAAAAAATGGAGGTCCCCTTTCCCCTGTGCTTGCGCAGGGGACCCTCCATATCTCTCTAACCAGAGAGGAGGCTTACTCCTCTGCTTCGCCTACGGGTGTAGGGGACTCCCCCTCACCCCCTTCTCTAGAGGTGCTTTCGGGCACCTCCCTTTTTCCAGCGGCAGTCCCCTCTGTTCTTTCCAAGGGGACTGCCGAGAAAGCCAGCAGGCAACCCCTTAGCCACTCGCTCCACATCGAAGCGGCTCGGTAGGGCAAACCCCCTTAGGGGGGAAAGGGAAGCCAGGCCCCTTCGGTCGCTTCCCTCAAAAGACCTGCTGGCAAGAATATTAAACCTTGCCGGGGTCAAGGCCTGTGCCTCCCCACACAAGACTGGTGACGCTGCCAAGGAGACCTGCGATGTCCTGGGAGGGGATGACCAACTGGAGGCCCCTCCTGTGATAGACATGGTCCTTGAGGAAACCCAGCCTCAGATAGTATGGCCTTCCATGGGGGGGAATCCGGGCTTGGCACCAAGCACGGAACCCGAATCCGCCCCTATGCAAGGTCCTCCTCAAACGGCTGAGGGCTCCGAGGCAGTACAAGGAGGAGAGGGATCTCCTCCAACCGGTGCCCCTGCGACCACCAGGACCTTCTCCATTTCGAAGAAGGACCTGGCTGAGGCCGGTCCATCTGGCCTAGGGGCTCCTATCGGCGGAGGTGAGAAGCGGGTTCATTCCCTGCCCTCCTCTCCAAAGAAGAAAAAGACTAAGAAGACTCTGGGCTCCTCTCCAAGCCAAGATCGGTACATCCGACCCTTCTACCCCCCCCCGTGTGCGTAGCCCCTGACTAAGACCAAAAGTGCACAGGGCGGAGCCTCGATGACATCGGGACCCTCATTCAGAGGTTACCTGGCGTATTCGAGCCCGCTGGCTTCAAACGCTTCCTCGTTATTCGCTCCACTGATGGCACCATGTTGGCCAAGGGCAACATGATCCATCGGAGGAGAAGATTAGCTAGTGCAATTGGTAGAGAGCTGAAGGTGACCCGTTTCTCGGACGGGAGCCTTCTGGCAAATGCGGTGAATCCCGCCGAGGTGGCCAAGATAAGTGCTCTTCGGACACTTCATGGCACCCCGGTGAGTGTGATGCCGCACTCTACCATGAACTTTGTGAAAGGAGTAGTTTATGCAAGGGAACTCGTTGACTACTCCATTGAGGACATCACCTTAGAGCTGGCCGACCATGGGGCGGTCAAGGTCGAATGTGTGATGAGAAAAGAGGGAGGGGCCTCGAGATCCACCCCTACACTCTTCATCACGTTCGACTGTGACAAGCTCCCTGAGTTGGTGCGTGCTGGTTGGTACCGCTACCGCGTGAAGGCATTCGTGCCACTGCCGCGGCGGTGATATTACTGTCACCGCTTCGGCCATACGAATCGTTCTGGTAGACCTGCAAAGTATGGGTCACCCAAAGTCTGTGTAAATTGCTCCAAGGCTGCACAAGATAAGTCTAAATTGTGTGTGGCCAAGTGTGTCAATTGCGGAGCGCCGCACCCCGCTTCTTCGAGCAATGTTGTGCATATCTCCTTGAGAAAAAAATCCTGGCCATCCAGGCCCAGGATCGATTCTCATTCCGCGAGGCTAAGGACTTGGTCCTGGCGTGCCCGGCTCTGCCTGGGACGTCATATGCCTCAATATTTAGAAAGGCACCCTCTGCTCCTCGCCCCTCCAGGCCAACGAGCACGGTTCTTTCTGCGCCCATTGGGAGCCCTTCTGCGAGCTCTACCCAACCCGGGTGTTCCCCTGGTAAAGCTGGCGGCAAAAAGGGTTCATACCCAGCCCCGGCTCAAACCAGGGCTCCCCCCTCTTCCCCCCAGCGTGACCGTTTCCCGTAAGGCGAAACGGCCACGCGCCTCCACCGAGTCGTTAGACTCACAGGAGGCAACACCCCTGAAGTTGGTCGCCAGGCCATCTTCCGGGGTTCCTAAAGCTGTCCCCCGAAAGGAGGACAGCAACAAAGGAGCTTCGGCTCCTTCGCCCACGCCCTGAGGTGGAGCGAGTGGCTCGGAGACGGTGGTTCCTCGAAAAGAGGGCCCCCCGCCTCTGAAGCCGCAACGCCCGCCTAAGGTTTCGAGGCGGAGGGAGGAAAAGACTCGCATGGCGAGCCCAACCTCCCCCAATAAGTCCTCGAAGGCGACAGCGCCTTCAGCGCTTTGTCCGGCCAACAGCGCCCGGGGTTCTGCCCCCGGGAAGCGTACGGCCATTCCCGTGAGGGTCTTCAGTTCGAGGAGGGCCCCTGCGTCTCCTCCGAGCTAGGCCTGGAGGGCATATTCCTTAAATGGAATTGCCGTGGACTCCGGGCCAGCTGGGAGGAGCTGCGGAGGCTCGTCTCGTCCCATTCCCCGTTAGCTATCTTTTTGCAGGAGACCATGCTAGGCGCGTGCCCCCTGCCCCCTGCCCGCCCTCCCGGGGTATAAGGGTCTTGCGACCCCACCACCGCGGGATGGCCGGGCTGGGGGATGCGCGGTTTACACCCGGCATGATGTCTCCGTTCTTTCTTTCTCTTTAGATACCTCCTTTCAGGCAGTGGCTGTGCAGCTGCACCTGGATAGGAGGTATACTATCATTTCTGCGTACATTCCACCGTCAGCTGACTTCGACGCGGGGGACTTCCGCCGCGTCGTGGCACGGTTGCCGAGGCCCTATCTCTTCCTTGGAGATCTGAATGGCAGGCATCCTCTCTGGGAAGATTTCTCAATAAATCCCAGGGGACAAGTCCTTGCCGATCTGATCGAAGAGCTTGAGATGGGTGTCCTAAACGTGGATGAGTTTACGCATCACTGTATGAGAACCGCTTCATTTTCTTGCCTTGACCTATCTTTGTGCTCTTCGGATGCACAGCCTGATTTTGATTCGGGGGTGGTCGATGACCTCCATGGTAGTGATCACTTTCCCATTCAAATATCATTTTCAGGGCAACTGCCGCCTGAGAGACCACCTCGGTGGTGCTTGGAGCGGGCGCAGTGGCCAGCATTTCAGGAAATGACTGAATTTTCTATCTCAGTCGAGGAGTTTAGGTCGGTAGATGAGGCCGTTGAGTTCTTCTCCGGCAACCTCATCGCCGTTGGCCTGACTATTATTCCTAGGACGTCTGGCCGTTTTGCACGCCGACCACTCCCATGGTCGGCCGAGTGTGAAACGGCCCTCAAACAGAAGCGTTACGCCTACATGCGCTATAAGCGCCGCCCGAACGATTTCACAGTCGCTGAATTTCGTCGGGCTAGTACTAAGTTCCGGTATATTTCGAAGCACGCCCGCCGCTCTTCTTGGCGGGCATACGTGTCTTCACTTTACTGGAAGACCCCTTTAGCAGAGGTGTGGAAGTGAGTCAAAAGGATTCGGCGCAAGTTCTCCAGGAGAATAGGACCGCAATCTCGGACCCCGCCTTCGTGGCGGAATCCTTAGCGACCGCTTTTTCCGCATTCTCTAGCCGTGATGCTGCTCCGCCAGCATTCAATGCACGTCGTGATGTCGCGGAAGGCCGCCGGCTGGACTTTACCTCCAGAGGCGGAGAACCCTTCAATGACAGGTTTACTGTGAGTGAGTTGCGCCCTGCTCTTGCTTCGTGCGCGGACACCGCCCATGGTCCGGACGATGTCCCGTACGAAATTCTTCGACACCTGGGTGAGCGAGGCATGGCCTTTCTCTTCGATTTGTTCAACTGGATCTGATTGGAGGGTCTTCTCCCGGATTCCTGGCGAATAGCTACTGTGCTGGCCTTTCGCAAACCGGGGAGAGATCACTCTACTCCGAACGGTTTCCGCCCAATCTCTCTAATCTCTTGCGTGTGCAAGTTGATGGAGAAATTGGTAAATGTTAGATTAGCCCTTTTCCTGTACAGCAGAGGCCATCTGTCTTCTGCAAGTTCCACTCCACGTCGGATGCTCTGCTCCGACTGGAAAATGCCGTCTGCGAGGCCTTACTTTGTAGACAGCACTACGCCACGGTGTTTTTCGATCTGGAGAAGGCCTATGATACCGCATGGCGATACGGTATCATGGAGACTCTCCACACGATGGGGGTGAGGGGACGCCTCCCAATGTTTATATCTGAATTTTTGCGAGATCGTCGATTCCGCGTACGGGTGGGGGAGCCCTCTTCGGCCCTAAGGAGCAGGAGGAGGGTGTCCTGCAGGGAAGTGTCCTCAGTGTCACACTCTTTGCCCTGAGCATCAACGGCATCACCTCGGTGTTGCCGGAAGATGTTCTCGCTACGCTCTACGTGGACGACCTTTCGATCTCTTTTGGCGCGGCCCAGATGCCAACTCTGGAGCGTCGACTCCAACAGGCATTAAACCGCGTCTCTCGCTAAGCACAGGTTTCGGTTTTCCTTGGATAAGACTAAGGTGGTGCACTTCTGCCGCTATTCACGGCTCCACCCCGACCCAGACTTGTTTCTTAATGAAGTACGCCTGGAAGTGGTTGAATCGCACCGTTTCCTTGGTCTTGTATTTGACCGACGCCTCACCTGGGAGGCTCATATTCGCAGCCTTATGGTCTCTTGTACCCGCGCCATGGATATTCTCCGTTCCGTGACGTTCAGCGCTTTGGGTGGTGATAGGGCTACTGCCTTACTTTTTTACCGATCCTTTGTTCGTTCGAAGCTCGACTACGGATGCGAGTTTTATGCTGGGGAGATGCCATTCGCTCTGCGCCGCGGCAGTGCATCACTCGCTTGTACGCGCGAGTTCGGCGCCTCCCTCAGTCGCCAACAGCTTTCACTGCATCCGCAGCTGATCTCGACGGTGCCAATGCCGGCGAGAGACGCCAGTCATACCCTAAGCCCTCTGGGTTTAGGGCCAGGAAACTCGCTTGAGAGCTAGATATAGCTCCCGGGCCGGTGGCGCCCCTGGTTCTGCTTAAGACGCCACCCTGGACGTTACCAAATTTGGCTATTTGTCGCCACGCCTCTGCTCCCAAAGCTTGTACGGCGCCGGGAGTATTGCGTTCGACCTTTTTGGAGCACACTTCGTGTCACGCTGGAACCGTGCCAGTGTATACGGATGGCTCCAAGTCCCAAGAGGGAGGCGGCTTCCACGCCGTATCCCCTCTGTTTGAAGTCAGCGGGGCTCTGCCAGGCGCTGCGTCTGTCTTCACGGCCGAACTGGTGGCAATACACCACTCAGTACGGGAGATTACGCGGCCTTTCCGGTTCGGAGACCGGATTGTGATCTATAGCGATTCACAAAGCGCCCTGAGTGCTCTCCGGGCATTGGAATTTCCGCATTCCCTGGTTCACGATATCCGTGACGCCACGGTTTGGGCGAGCCGGGCGGATGTCGAGATTATCTTCTGCTGGGTCCCTGGACATGTAGGAATTGCGGGAAATGAGGGCGCCAAAGAGTCTGCGAGGACTCTGCGACTGGACCAGTCTTTCGCTCTTCCTCACACCGACTACATGGCAGGAATACGGGCAGCTCTTCGAACTGCTTGGCAAAGAAGATGGGAGACGGTCGAAGGGAACTTAAAGTTGCATGCCATTGTGCCGCGACTGTTCCCATGGACCTATCCCCCAATGCCGCGATGGCTTCAGGTCGCTTTCTGTCGTCTCCGAATCGGGTACACTCGTGTGACGCATCGCTATCTGATGGAGCGCTCTCCAGCACCCTATTGTGACGACCTCATCGTCCCTCAGACTGTTCGGCACATTCTTGTTGAATGTCTCAGTCTGGGTGATCTTCGCGCACGATACCTGTCCCAGTACAGGGATGGGCGTAGTCGCTACCGCCTGTCCCCTGAACTCGAGACGAGTTCGTGCACATTGACTTGTGGACTTGTTAACTTTTTGGGGGAGGCCGGGCTTCTTCCCTTTATTTAAGAAGGTTCTTTTTTATATTATTGTTTTCTTTGTAGGTTGCACGCTCCTGCACCGGGGTGAGGGGGACCTTCCCCCGCTGCCAGAGATTACTTCCTAATTGTTAAGTTTTTCCAATTTTTATCATTGTTAAGTTTTCATATTTTTATTTTAAAGTAGCCTAGTTCTAGGCTGTCTTGTTTACGGCGACTTATGCCCAAGTGGGCAGTTGCCAGATGGGCTCTATAAAAAAACACAAAAAAAAACACTGAACCCTTAAATCATATACCTGACCACTCTACAGTGGCACCCCACAAGGAGTCATTCTCTTGCCCCTGCTAAACCTTTTTACACATGACATCCTACAACCATAAATGTCATTAATCACCAGCCACACCTATACAGATGACATTTCACTTACAATACAGTACCCTTCAATCACAACAGCAATCAGTAGACTAGAACACAAGCTCACACAAAACTACATGACTGCCTCAGCCAACAAATCAACAATAACACTTTTCACACCCAACTACCATGAATCAAACAAACCCCTCAAAACCAGACTAAACAGACAACACCTACCACTAAACAAAATCTCCACTCTCATAGTACTCACATTAGACACACATGAAATTCAAAATCCACACAACAAACTACAAAGAAAGTCACAAGGAAATCAATGCCCTCAAAGCACTATCAAACATTACATTTGGACAACAGAAAGACCCTCGCACCACCCTCATCTATGCAGCACCAGTATGGCACCCAACCACAGCCAAATATCACACAAACAAACTCCAAACCACACAACAATCATAGGATGTACATGCAACACGCACGTACATGCTGAAACAAAAATACACCTTGACATGATCGCAGCTCACTGCTTCCATCTCTACGATAACATCCATCCTCACTAAATCTCAACTTAATCAAACATATACACACTAACTTTACCCAAAGATACTTGAACATGAGCAAACTAAAAAATTGTTTCCTATCTGAAATCACTTAAACAAATTCCTTGCCATCTGAAATCACTTTAACATATTGCTTCCCATCTAAAATCACATTATCACATTGCTTCTGATCTGAAGTCACATTATTTCCGATCTGAAGTTACGTCAACAAATTGCTTTCCATCAGAAATCACTTCAATAAATTGCTTCCGATCTGAAGTCATTTTAACATATTGCTTCCCATCTAAAAGTCACTTTAACATAGTTTCCCATCTAAAATCGCATTATCACATTGCTTTCGATTTGAAGTCACTTTATTACATTGCACACTCAGGATTTATCATTAGGGCAATTTCCTTCAGTAGAACTGCCATGGAGCCAGGGCTAACTGTGAGAACCTGATGAAACTTTCTCTGCCATTTACACTTTAGCTCTCCGCCTTCAGGAAACTAAGTGCCTTCCTCCACCAATGATACCCTTAATTGGTGGGTATGCAATTTACAACCAATAAGATCTTTCAGGTCTTCATTTGCGCCACAAAACCTCACGTCAGGTGGTAGCAGTCCACCTCTACATAAATAGAAGGTATTCTCTTGTATCCGTATATCGCCCATCGTCAGTAGGCTTTGATGAGGTGGAGTTTCGCCATGTTATAAGGTTGTTGAGAATGACCATTCACCTTCTTGAGGTCCTGAATGGTAGACAACCTTTTCTGTGGGAACTACACGGCTGGTCTCGCGGGGCCGTGTCATACCGAAACTTGTCAAAGAGCTGGAGATTGGTATTCTTTTCTGTCTCTGTGCCCTCCTGATGCACACACAGACTTTGGATGGGAGACGGTCAATGGTTTCCATGGAAGCAATCACTTTCCCATTCAAATCTCTCGACAGGATGATCTTGCTCAAAAAGCCAGGTAGGTGGTGCTTGGATTGAGCAGGATAGATCTCATTCGATAAAATTACTGACTTGTATATCTCATTTAAGGAGTTTGGTCAGTAGGAGAAGCTTTTGAGTTCTATGATACCTTCATTGCCAAGGATATGGTATCCATTACTCGAATGCCTGGGCATCTTTGCATGCCAAGACTACATCCCTGATAGTTGACGGTGTGCAAATCACTCAGAGCAAAGCGATATGCCTTTAAACCCTGTCCATACTATTTCACGCTGTGTGAAGGATATAACCTGTTTTGTGATTCAAAGCATGTTCGCTGCTCTTCAAGACACACAACAAACACCCTTCTATTTTTCCAGGAATACGGGGCCACCATCTCGGATCCCTCCTTTGTGACTGCTTTCGTCACATTCTCTAGCTGAGATGTTGCTTTATTAGTACTTCAAGCATATTGTACTTTTGCTGAAGGTCATCTCCTGATGCGGGGGACCATTCTCATATCTTGCACAGATACCGCTCCTGGTCTGGATGGATGAGACCCTGTATGTTATGCTTCACATCTAAGATCTGGTTGGAGGGTTTCTTTTGAGATTTTGACGAATGGCTACCATCCTTTTTTGGAAACCGTTGAGAGATTCCCCCCCCTCCCCACCTACTGGTTTCTGCCCAATTTCTCTAACGGTTTGCTTGTACAAGTTGATGGAAAATTGGGAAATATTAAGTTAATTTTCTGGACAGTGAGAATCAACTGTCTTCTGCACAGTGTTATTTGCACCTGTTCTCTGCACATAGGGCAAGACAGTAATTTTAAGCGAGGGGGAGCATCCTACTCTGTCTGCCCGGGTTCTTACAAGATCGTTGATTTCACATATTTGCTGGGGGAGCCTTCCGAGCCTCTAGGGCAAGAGGAGGATGTCGCTCAGGATCACTCTCTTTGCTTTGGGTATCACGTCGTTACTGCCTAAAGATGTTCTCGCCTCGCTATACAAAGATTACCTTTTGTTATCTCTCTTGGCGGGATTTCTGATGTTTATCGAGAAATGCCCAGGTTTAAATTTTCTTTGGACGGGACCAGGTGCATGCACTTCTTCCACCTTTGTGGGCATCAACCTAACCTGCCCTTGTTCCTAAATGCGGTTTACCTAGGTGTGGTGAACCAGCACTGATGCCTTGTACCTGTATTTGACAGACACTTGACATGCAAGGCGCACTTTCGTAGCCTTAGGTGCTGTTTTACTATCACTGTGGGCATTATATGCCCTGTGACGCTCACCACAAAGTGTGAGATTTATTCCTCTGGACCTGTAAGTATGCTGTGAATGGGTGGATTCTATCCACCACACTTCTCTCCAGTCGTCACGACTGGAGACTTCTGTAGATCCCCTGTTGAAAGCTTTCTTGTCTACTCAAGGGATAGTCACTTATTTTCTGTCACACATTAAAGAGTTCAGCATCTGACCCAGTTGTCAATGGTTCTCATTAGTTCCCAACTAATCTCGATGCTGCCAGGGCTGAAGAGAGCCGCCAATCATGCTATAAAGCTTATGAGTTTATGGCTAGGAAACTTCTTCAAGAGTTTGATGGCACCCATGGTTCTGCCCAAGATGCTAACCTAGAGATATAGACTGAACGTTGATCGCTACACTTCTCCCCAAGCTTCTACAGCAATTGGAGTATTGCATTTATATTTCTTTCAGGATATATAGTGTCCTACTGGAGACATGCAAGTTGGCTTCTATACTACCGCCCCTCTGTTTTAAAGCGGCGGTGCTCTTCCAAACATCACGTCTCTTTTCACCACCAAACTGGTCGCGGTATATATCTGTATGGGATATTATGCATTGTGCAAAGTTTGAACACTGTTTTTCTTAATCCTTAGCAGCTCACAGAGTGTGTCAGGATGCCCTTCAGGCTTTGGTATCTGCACATCCCCTTTCCGCAGTATACTGTGAGTTGGGGAGGGGGGATCGAGATTAAACTCTTATTGATACCGTTCTACTTGTGGAATTTTAATGTGGTACTTCTAGGATTTATTAGGTATTTATAAAATATATAAATTTTAGATTTTTACGATAAGTTTTTCATACTGCAAATCTTCATTACCCTAACTTTAAATAAAATTTCATCCTCTTCTTTCTTAAAATATGAAAATACATATATACTTTATCTTATATTCACATAATAGGTACCACTAGTAAATGCAACTAATGCTAAGTGGTTTATAACAAGTACTTATACTTCATTGAGAGAAATTGAGTACTTATAGGTCATTAAGAGAGATTGACATGAATGGGGGAGTCTTGAGTTTCCATGAGGAAGCCATTGCGTGTTCTTCTTTTCATTTAGCAATTCTCGTTGCATTGTTGATCTCGGAACACCCAACACATTTTTTTTTTATTTAGCCGAAATTTGTATTGGAGGCGAAATGACTTCAAGGACAAGATGGACGAGAATTATCCAAGAGGAATGGAGAAATGGCGAGGAATACCCAAGAATCTCGACACTGCTGTCACCGACCTTGAGGGTGAGTTTAGTTAATTGAAAAGATGTGACCATCGAGGGTATTTCTACTTGGTAGTGATGGAAAAAAATATAAAGGGTGGTTAAAAAGGGAATAGATGGCAAAGATGACTGGAATTGTGTGGGGAGGGGGGGGGGGGCTATGAGGATATTATAAACCTCCGGGAACGAATTCCACCAAAGAGTACAGGAAGCCAAAAGTAGCTGACACATCCAGACTAGTGAGTCCCCCAACCTGATGGTAAAGGTATTGGACACATTCATGGGATTATTAAATAGAGGGGTTGAGCGAGTCCATGTTCAGCTTTTCTTCCCAATCTAGATGTTGCATTAAATTGTCTACGACCTTTGGCTGACACCACATTTACTCCCCATCTAAGTTGCGCCATCCATCACTCGGATTAGATCGCCCTATTGGACAATGAAATGCACATAAAAATCAGAATGACAATCGCGGGCAAGCCTTATTGACGGGGGGAGGGGGTTTTATGGTGTATTTCTATACACCAACCAGCGATGGTACCCCCCCCCCTCCCTTCCTCCCTAGTTTAAGCGCGATACTAACGAGGGCAGTTCCTCCACAAAGGTTGTAAGAAGAGAACTGTAAAGAAAGTAATGAAGATGGAAGGAAGATATATAGTCCTAAATGCCCCTGCAAAATTGGGGGCTGGAGGGGGGGGGGTAAAGTGCGGGTGTTGGGGCCTGGAGGGCACAAAGCCTCGAACTCTTACCTGACATCCTCTTATGGGCGCCAATGACGGTGGAACTCTTCGTGTCCTCAGGGTTGGGGGATGGGGAGGGCACCCGTTCCTCGTCAAGGGTATGATGGAGCCCACCAATGGGCAGCAAGCTCGTGACGCCGCCGAAAGTTTTGTGCCCTATTTGCTTGGATTGAACCACCCGCCTCGACGTTAGACATCCAACGCCATGCCACTAAGCTAGCAAAACCCCTACACAATCATGTGATCTGGCATTCTCACAACTTCCATGGCACACAGCTTCTACAGATAGCATAAACGATAATTTGCTAATCGCTTTGAAGCCTATTATTCCTCAGGGCGGACCTACTGATTAACGTGGGCTCCGAACTTACTTACTTTTTTTTTTTTTACATCGTATGGCGGCTACCGATCCAACACCAACGACATATCGACTGGGCTAACGAGAGCTCCATACGATCATACATTCTCCTTGCAACTTCCATGTTACACACAGCTTCTACATATACCATAAATAATAATTCGCTACGGGTTTTGAAGCTTATTATTCCTCAGTGTGGACCTGCTGATTACTGTGGGCTCCGAACAAACGCCGTAGCACTACGCGAGCGAGAGCTCTATTTATTATTCATATACACCTTTTTTTCTGATCTTTTAACCTGATTCCAATACTGGCATAATTTGTACTACAAATCATATAAAGCCTTGTGCCCTTGTTAGGGGTCGCGCTTACACAGCTCCTTGAAGCTTTGTGCGTCCTGGATATTATGCATAATTATTAAATGTGTATATCATGTCTCTACCTTTATGCCACGTAAGAGTTTTTATGTACTTTTGTTATTTAGTGAAGATAGGACACATATGCTCCTTCATCAATGGCAGTAGTGGTTTTATTGGATTTATAACTGTGAAATTAATAAATATTACTCTGATATACTAGCATAAACTTATTATTAAATAGCAGTATTGCGTATAACTGGTCCTTTTATTTATTTTTTTGTCCATTCTGATCTTCCTTTCCTTTCTTGGATCTTGGGGTCTTTCCAAGTCCGTATTTCTGTAGTTTAGGATAAATTTAGACAATCGGTGAAGAGAACAGATTTAAAAAATATGATACTCGTAGCATAGAACTACTTCTATAAAGTTACTCAGATTTGGAATGCCCTTCGCGAGTCGATGAAAGCACATCGGTCGTTTAAGAATTTTGATTTGCTCTTCCATTTTGAGCTGGCTCCCCTCAAATGGATTTTGGGCCTTTGCTGTTCTGTAATTCCATACTTTATTCTCATAGGTAAAAGTTATAGCATAGTAACAATTAGGTAAATAGAAATATGCCATTATATGTAGAAGATTTTAAACTATTCTGTTTGTTTTTTCCTTTAGTATCATTAATCTGACCTATTTTTGATGTTTCAGGAGTGACCTACTTCTTCAAAGGTCAACAGGTGTGGGAATACGATAATGCACAGATCAAGCCCACCTATAATTCCCCCTCGAGTGATTTACGAAGATGGACGGGATGCTCCTAATGAGTGAAAAGGGAGGATTAAGCATTTCTATTCTTAAACGGACTCGATCCTCGTGAAAAACGGAAGTCCCAAGCTAAAAAGTACAAGTGATTTTTCTATCAATGAGTTAGTGCTATTTTTTCTCCTTAACTGTGATGCCTACCTTACTCTACTCTCCCGGAATAGTGGGATGCCATGTTTATGCCAACAGTAGTCAGATTATGTACTACCACATACGTTCTCACCGACAATTAACATTACGATCATTGTTTAAAAAAAGTTATGTGGGATACCCATTGGTTTTCGCTTTTCAAATATACAAATGTTTCTGGGCAACAATTTGTTTCCAAAACATTTTCCTCATAAACATTTCAATTCAAGTTGGATTCAGCCATGTTTTTTTTTTTAGATTCGCTTTTATTGTTTCCGTTCATAAAACGTAAACAAATCGGATTTGTTTTTTCTTATCCAATGTGTCATTTTGTGGAAATTATTTCCTTATAAGTCTTCCAATAGACAGTCAAGGGGTCTTAATATTCTCTAGTGCTCAGTTTGTCTATTTCCTTCCATTGCTAAGATAAATGAGGCAACAGTTTTTCCTCTTTATCTACTCGTAAATTGTTGCAATTGAAGATAAGAGCCGCAATATCTTGCATGGAGAGAATAGGATCACCACCTAGTTTATTGATTTTGCTTAAGAAACGAAGAGAATAAAGAGGTTGACTATAGGCCCCATCGTTGTTAGCGATGAGGCGCAACATAGAAGTCTAGGGAGAAAGGGAGAGCCTCAATATGCCTTTACATCTTGCAATTTCCTGTTAACCAACTTTGAGATCACCATTTGGGATGGGAGCGTACAAAAGGGCTAGTTATTTGAATATGTGTTATATATAATTAGTAGCACAACCACATGATGGACTAGTAAATGAAAATGGAGCAAGTGATTTAGCATGTGGGTTGTATTAGTAAGTCGAGTAAGTCTCCAAAATCCGGAGCGGATTAAAGTTCCTCATGGACCATCATGAAATGAAATCGTCCTGGAAATAGCACTTAGTGTTACTGTATACACAGACTAGGAGACTATCATTTGTAAAACGAGATTCCTATGAGAATATGAAGTAAAGATAAATTGAGTAAAATAAGGATTTTGTTCTTAAAAGATAATAAAAAAAATATACTAGCCAAGCCGATTTCAACTAAGGTGAAAAATCGGGACTGTGACCTATTTATGGCCTCCAAGGATACGTGGATGACTGACCACATCAAACTTCTATCCACCAGGAAGTAAAAGCTACTACTGCTAGGGTGACTGGATGGAATGCAAGTATGATTTTATCCTTGTAAGTTCTAGCATTATTGACACAACGGGGTTCCTTCGAGCTGGCATCCGTGGCAAAATTAGAGGACACGAATCCCAATGGGCACAGGTAAAAATATTCGGAAAACCGATTGTTAGAAGATTCCCGGACACGGAGCTTCCTAAATGACCTTGAACCACCATAAGCATATCGAACGTAATGTCCGAGATTTCAATTCTCGAATTGGTAAGAGAGTTGTACGAAACTTGCCAATGTCGGTTTCTGGAATTCGTAGTTGCCTGTCGTCATACTTTGAATTCAAATGCATCATTATCCGTGCGGCCGTTTCAGGCAGGGCTGAATCTCCTATACCCCTTCCAAGATGTGAGTAACTTGGACGAGGAATTTGATGGATGAAAGTGCAACGAACTGGGCAATGAAATATTCTTAGCAAAGTTCACACATTTGTGTTGATCAGAAACATAATTTTAGTGTACGAGGGTCGAACTTCTCCCTTCCCGGATAATCAAAGAGGAGGTCGGCTGCGTCCCTCAAATCGGATGGTGGGTTTTTGAAGGTCAACCGAAAATTGGTCTTCGTGGGTGTGTTTTTGTTCCTCAAAAGAAAGGTTATAAACCCGAAGCCAATGTTTTGTATGTTCAGACAGTTACTGCGGCACGTGGATTATTGTAAAAAGATATCGTCCATGTGTTCCTGTTGAGGAAATTGTTCTGTATTCATCTTTCGGTCTTCTAATGGAACACTGATCATAAGTTCGATGCAATTTTACTGTAATCTCGATTGTAGCATAATGTCTTCCTGGGTTAGCATGTTGTACCCATGCAGAAGCAGGCCAGCACAGTATCTTTATGGAAGAATGAGGAAGAGTAGGCCAAAAAGAAATGAGGTGGAGTTTGCCAACAGGAAGCCACTGTGCATTAATAACGTCATAATTTCACGGATGACAAAAGCCTTATGATCACTGGTAACCCAAATAATCGAATTGTTGGGTCAGCTGATTCGTTATCAGCTACCATATTGTGGAAGGGGCGCTCAGGAGAAGGCCGCAAGCTTATTGAAGGAGACGGTAAGTTCACAAAAGAGATCAGATCTCGCGAATCAAAGGGATGGGGACGAGTAATTGGATAGTGCATGAATCCGTAAACCACTAATTCGGTGGAAGAGATTAGGCAGACGATGGGTGGCCCTCCGAATGCCGTTCAGCTATTAGCAGCAGCCTAGATTCACAGGGAACACGGAGCCATGGGTGAAGACTGAAGACGGGGATGCATCGCTAAGGAATTCTGACAGGAATACGCTAGTCGGTTTGAAAGCTCTGCCTCCTAATAAGAAATTTATAAAAAATTCTTTCTGGATGCATCAGCCAAGGATGAACCCCGTGATTTTTTAATTTTTTTTTAGAGGATCCCGTCTGGTGACTGCCTACTTGGGCATAAGTCGCCGTACTCAACCCAGCCTATTACTAGGCTATATTAAAAAAAAAAACATAACGATAAAAAATTACAAAGGCTAAAAAAAACAAAGCAAGAAGGAAGCGCGCTCCGGCGCCGCAGGCACATGCGACCCATAACACACTCAAATAAAGTAGAGGAAGCCAGCCTAATCCAAAAAGTCGACAAGTCAATGTGCACGAACTCGTCCCGAGTACAAGGGACAAACGGTAACCGCCCAGTCCTTGCGAACTCTTTGGCGCGCTCATTCCCCACAATTCCTACAGGTCCAGGAACCCAGCAGAAGATTATCTCGACATCCGCCTGGGCTCGCCAAAACCGTGGCGTCATGGATATCGCGAACCAAGGGAACGCGGAGATTCCAATACCTCGAGATCACTCAAGGCGCTTTGTGAGCCGCTATTAATTATAATTCGGTCTCCGAACCGGGCACATTTCATTATGTCCCGTACCGAGCGGTGTATTGCAACTAGCTCGGCCGTGAAGACAGACGCTTCGGGTATGACTGGCGTCCCTCAGCGGCATAGGCACCGTCGATATCAGATGGTAAGGTAGTGAGAGCTGTTGGCACTGAAGAAGGACCCAGGCTCGCGCTTACAGGCGACTAATGCACTGCGCGGCGCAGAGCGAGTGGAATCTCCCCAGCATCGACAAGTAGGCTCTCAATTTGAGAAGTGCGTAAGGAACCAGTCGCCAGCTGAAGGCCGGTGTGGTGGATCGAGTCCACCTTCCGCAATACACGCTCTGCTCCGGATGCATAAAACGCACATCCGTAGTCGAGCTTTAAACAAATAAAGGATCGATAAAAAGTAAGGCAGTCACCCTATCAGCGCCACCATCATGAAACGAAGAATATCCATAGTGTGGGTACAAGTGACCCTAAAGCTGCGTATATGAGCCTCCCAGGTGAGGCGTCGGTCAAATACAAGACCAAGGAAACGGTGCGATTTAACCACTTCCAGGCGCACCCATTGAGAAACAGGTCTGGATCAGGGTGGAGCCGTGGATTGCGGCAGAAGTGCACCACTAGTCTTTACACGAAAACCGAAGCCTGTGCGCATCGGCATAGCAAGAGACGCTGTTCAATGCCTGTTGGAGTCGATGCGCCAGAGTTGGCATCTGGGCCGTGCCAAAATAGATCGAAAGGTTGTCCACGTAGAGCGTAACGAGAACATCTTCCGGCAGCACCGAGGTGATGCCGTTGATGCTCAGGGCAAAGAGTGCGACACTGAGGACACTTCCCTGTGGGACACCCTCTTCCTTCTCCATTAAGCCGGAGAGGGCTCTCCCCCCCTCCCCCCTGTACCCTGAATAGACGATCTCGCAAAAATTCAGATATAAAGATTGGGAGAAGTCCCCTCGATCCCATCGTGTGGAGAGTTTCCATGATACTGTATCGCTATGCGGTATCATAGGCCTTCTCCAGATCAAAAAATACTCTGGTGTAGTGCTATATACGAAGGAAAGCCTCGCAGAAGGCATTTTCCAGTCGGAGCATGGTATCCGAAATGGAGTGGAACTTGCGGAAGCTGTACTATATAGATGGCCTCCGCTGTCCAGAAAAAAAAGCTAATCTAACATTTAGCAATTTCCCCATTAACTTGCACACGCAGGAGGTTAGAGAGATTAAGTGGAAACCGACCGGAGTAGAGGGATCTCTCCCCGGTTTGCGAAAAGTTAGCACAGTAGCGATTCGCTACGAATCTGGTCCAGATCTTTTGAATAAATCTAACAGAAAGTCCATGCCTCGCTCACCCAGGTGTCGAAGCATGGCGTACGGGACATTGGCTTGACCAGGGGCGGTGTCTGCGCATGAAGCGAGAGCGGAACGCAACTCGCTCAGAGTAAACATGTCTCTGAAGGGTTCTCCGCAACTGGGGGTAAAGTCCAGTCGGCGGCCTTCCGCGGAGCAGCATCCCGACTAGAGAAACCGGTCGCGAAGGATTCCACCACTCACGCGGGATCCGAGATTGCGGTCTCATTCTCCTGGAGAAGGGGGGAACGGGTATCCTGAGAGAACTTGCCCAGAATCCATTTAACTCGGTTCCACACCTCTGCTAGAGTGGTCTTCCCGTTAAGTGAAGACACGTATGCCTGCTAAGAAGAGCGGCGAGCGTGCTTTCAAATACATCGGAACCTAGTCCTAGCTCGGCAAAATTCACATAAAGTGAAGTCGTTCTGGCGGGGCTTATAGCGAATATAGGCATAATGCTTCTGTTTGAGGGCTGTCTCACACTCAGGTGACCACCACGGGAGCGGTGGCATACAAAACAGCCAGCCATACTAGGAGTAATAGTTAGGCCTTGGAGCAGCTTACAGAGACTTTGGGTAACCTCCCCTTTGTGTGTCTAAAGATCGATTAGTATGTCCGAAGCAGTGACAGTAGTAACACCTCCGGGGCAGTGGCACGAATGTCATCACGCAGTAGCGATACATTCCGTCACGCACCGACTCAGGGAGCTTGTCACAGTCGAACATGACCAAAAATGTAGGGGGGAGTCTCGGGGTCCCTCTCTGTTTCCCCATCGCACATTATATCTTGACCACTCCATGGTCGGCCAGCTCTAAGGTGATGCCATGTATAGAGTAATCCACGAGTTACCTTGCATAAATACTCCTTTCACGAAGTTCATGGTACAATGTGGCGTCACATTCACCGGCGTGCCATCAAGTGTCCAAAGGGCACTAATCATGGCCGCTTCGGAGGGATTCGACGCATTCGCCATAAGGCTACCACCCAAGAAACGGGTCGTCTTCGTCTCTCTACTAATTACGTTAGCTCAGGCTCTCCTATGATGGATTGCATTGCCCTTAGCCAACATGCTGCCATTATGGACCGCATAAAGAGGAAACGTTTGAAGCCAGCTGGCTTGAATACGCAAGGTAACCTCTGAATGAGGGGCTCCATCGTAATCGAGGCTCCTCTATGCGGCGCAGTTTTGGTCTTAGCACCGGAGCTGGATGTGCCAATCTTGGCTTGTTCGTTTCCCGAAATGACAGCTGCCAGGTCTGTACTCGCGGCTCCCGTGGAGAGGGAGGAGCCCCGAGTCTTTTTCGTCTTTGTCCTGTTCTTTTTATTTTCTTACGAGAAGAGGGCTGGGAATGAACCCGTTTATCTCCGCCGCCGGTAGGAGCCCCAAGGCAAGATGGGCCGGCCTCGGTAAGATCCCCCTTTGAAATGGAGAAGGTCCTGCCCGTCATAGGAGCACCAACTGGGGGAGGTGATCCCTCCTCTCGTTGTGAGGTCTCGATGACCAGAGCCGTCTGAGGAGGAGCTTCCATAGGAGCGGACACAGGTTCTGTGCTTGGCACCGAGTCTGGGTTCGACCCCATGAAAGTTCCTACCGTCTGGGGCTGGGTCACACCAAGGACCATGTCCATCTCAGGGGGAGCCTTCATGTGCCCCCCCCCCCTAAGACATCACAGAGCCCCTTCGAAGTATCTTTCATTATGTCCTGAGCCGGCGAACCGGCATCCGTCGGGGAAGAGAAGGGAGGCACGTATTAGTACCCCCCCCCCGTAAGCCTGATATGCGCGCGTGCAGGACTTTGGAGGACACGGGTCTATGAGACCCTCTCGCCCCTAAGGCAGTTGGACCTGTCGAGCTGCTTCCGGTGGGAGCGATCAATTACGGGCCTCCTGCCTGCTTTCTTGGCAGTCCCCTTGGAAAGCAACGCGGGTACTGTCGCTGGAAAAAGTGAGTCGCCCAAGGACGACTCTAGAGAAAAAGGTGAGGGTGAGTCCCCTACACCCGTGGGCAAATGAGAGGGGTAAGCCTCCTATCCGGTTAAAGAGTTTTGGAGGGTCACCTCCGAAACCATATGGGGATGGGGGACCTCCATTTTTTCAGTGGAGCTGCCCGAAGGCGGCTCCTTTGCTGATGAAAGGGGAGTTAAGGGAAAGCTTTTATTTTATTAATTTTCATTCGTGGGCATGATGACCCTGCGAGGGGTGAACATGGGGCCGAAGAGGTGTAAAGAGGTTAGGGTGGGGGTGAAGCAGGTTGTTAAAGACCTACCATCCCAAACTGGAGCTTCGGGGTGATGGAACGTTGTCCCTCTCCTCCCTTCCCCTCAGCCTCGATCTGGGATAGTCTGGTGAGAAGAAGCTGGTTGACGTCTACCCTGTGTAATTAGATGCCGACCAGAGAAAGTTGTGGGAGGATGCTGTAAGGAGGGTGAAGGAGTAGGGTAAAAATACAGGCTGAGCCTCATCAGCACGGCGGTCAGGAAGGCAAATCGCCGCGCCCTTTACGGGTGGGAACACTTATGAAATAGATCTGATGGACTGGGAGCAAAGGAAATGGAAGAGAGGATGGCATACCGCTATTGGCAGCAGACGAGATGCGGGGGAAACATGGGGGAGACGTTTATACATTCGAGACAGCTAAATAATTCTGTCAGGAGAACGTTAACCGGCTTGAAAGATTTGGCAAGAGGTTTATACACATTTTTGTTGGATGCATCATCCAGTGGGAAACACATGTGAAAGAGATCTGAAGGAATGGAAGAGCGGAGCCGCTAGTCTTGAGAGCTACCAGTGGTCTTCCGTGTAAGGATCAATGGTCACCAGTAGGTACACTAGTGATGATTGTGTAGCGGTCTAAACCCCTACAAGTGTAAATATTTATTTCTAACTGTATATATATATATATATATATATATATATATATATATATATATATATATATATATAGGGTGTTCCATTAAGACGGATCGTAGTTAGCAGTAAATAAAACAGTGTTATTGGTGAAAATTTATTGATTTCACTATTGGATCATGTTATTTGAGTCATGGCAATTATGTGTGAAAAATAATATCGCCTAAATGTCCGCCAAGGCTTGGGAGGCACACCTCCATCGAAGGTCAAAAATTTTGATGACGTATCTGCATAGTTGCTCCTTGATCTCGACAACATGCCTTATTATCTCATCCTTCAGCTCGTGAATTGTTGTTGGCTTGTTGGCATAGACCTTACTTTTGAGATGACCCCAAAGGAAGAAATCTAAAGGCGTCAAGTCACACGATCGTGGTGGCCAATTGGCCTCGCTGTTTCGAGAGATAATGCGACCTGGGAACTTCCCATTCAATAAAGCCATTGTTGCATTGGATGTGTGGCATGTTGCGCCGTCCTGTTGAAACCACGAATCTTCGAAATCCATAGGATTCAATTCAGGCCATAAAAAGTTGGTTATCATGGCACGGTATCGCTCGCCTGTCCCCGTAACAGAATTCCCGGCATCATTTTCGAAGAAATACGGCCCAATGATTCCGCTAGGAAAAAGCAGTGGCTTTTCAGCAATCTTCCTGGGATTTTCATCAACCCAAATGCGACAATTCTGCTCATTAACGAATACACCAAGATGAAAATGAGCTTCATCACTAAAGATAATTTTTTGTGAAAAATCATCATCGGCTTGTCTTGGCGCGTGCACCCAATTGACGAATATACAGCGCTTCAAATGGTCAACAGTCTTCCGTTCTTTTGTCCATTAAATTTTGACAAATCTTTTGTCAAAATTCGATGTAACGTTGTTTTGGAGACGTTCAATTCCTGCGCGTGATGACTAATAGAGGTGTCTGTATCTTCGGCCACATCCTCGCGCCCTGCAGCAAAGTTTTCAGCTGAACGGCGTAAACGAGCACGCAAAAGCGTTTTCATATCTGCCACCGACCCCGTTTGTTTGAATTACGAACATTTTTCTTAATTGAACTCTCGGTTGGTCTATTATGTTGACCCCCAAAATCGCAAAGTGCCCGAAATGAGTTTCTGTTTGAAAGTTCATTTTCGTAATAGGCTTCAATTAATTTAACACGTTGTTCGATATCGATGTTAATCTTTCCATGGTTGAAATTGCCAAAGACTGAAGTTGTTAAATCTGTAAGAAAAAGAAAAAACTCATTAGAGGCTTAAACTTAACGCACATTTAAAATCGGTCCAAGTTATTGGAACACCCTTTATAAAGGGGGGTGCATTTAACGAACAAGGGAACAAATAAATTTGGCATTGAGGTGTGGTTAGCTTTCAAAATGTATAATAATTCAAGGATCCAAGGATCCGTGGAAAGTAATGAAAATTGGTTTATATTTACCTGAGAATTACTAATTTCACCATAATGAAATTCCAATTTCTTATTTTATGTTAAAGTTTCAAACGACAAACCGTACAAAAGGCTCTTGAATTTTCTCTTTTTAGAGAAATGGATGGTAGCTCAGTGGTATGAGTGGCGCTCTTGAACCGTGTTGATGAACTCGAAAAAACTTTTTTAGAGGATTAGGGAAGATAGGGGAGACAATATAAACAGCAAAATGATTAAATAACATTAAATAATTGTCTAAGTTAAAAGGCGCGGTAATGGAAGGTAAATCAGGAAAATGTACATAAATATTGAGTGGCATGTAAAACAAATGACAGTACGTAATTTCGCAAAAAAAAATGGAAGCAACAATTCTTTCAATACAAACTAAGAATTGAAAAGCCTAAATCATAAAATAACCCATTGTATATTATAAACAAAAAACACAATTGTGAACTATTAAGCAAGAATGTTCTGTTGATACAACTCTAAAACAGTGGCAAAGGGGCAAACCATGCTATTTTAACCACCTTTCATATCGTTGTCATGTGAATTTACTTTTTGGTAACAATTCAGTTTCGGGGCGCACGATAGGTGGCGCTGTTTATAGACTACAATTTTGGGCTATAATATATGTGTTATGACGTCCGACGGTAGCGTCAGATGTGAACAATTACGGCGTTATATTTTTTTTTGTATATGAGTATATACTGGGCCCCCGCCCCCCAATTGATTGAAACTCAGGATCATCGCAGGGTGGTGCCCCCAAAGTGATATCTCTCCACGAGCAGTCCCCTTGAATTTACTGGGGTTCCCCCCCCCCCCAACAGCTTTTTACTGGCAGAAAAACCTAACCTAATTACAAACAATTCTTACTTTTATAGGTTTCTTGATTAGTTTATGCGCCTCTAGATAATCTAAAAGTTTTCGCGATTATACAAACTAAAGCCGAATTCGAATAACAAAGAAGCACATGGAGAGCACGAAAACACCATAACGAAACAGAAACATTTGCTTAACGGGACCTATTTATAAGCTACGACGTTGCCAGTAAGAAGCTGTTATCGTTCGCAGCAAACAAAAAATACGAAAACAAAACAAAAAACAATAAAAGACATCAAGAAACCTTACCTAACTTAGAAAAAAAACTATAAAAGAGCAGAGGCGCAGATATTTAATAAACAATACAGACTAAAAGTTACAAATCCCCAAAACAACAAAAAAATATAACACCGTGATTGGTCACATCTGAAGCTATTGTCTGACGTCTTAAGAGATATATTGTAGCCTACTAACAGCGCCACCTACCATACGCCCCGAATCTGAAGTATCACTAATATTTTTTTCGCAAAATTTCCTTTTATTTATTTAGTTGTTTATTTAATTTAATTTAGTTACCCACTCTAGTTTTAATTTTAGATGTAAAAATAATATTTTACAAAACTTGACATTTAAATTAGTATAGCTTGATAAGCTTTCATATTTTGATAACTATTTAATTTTTGTTATCTCTACAGTTATATTTGAGAGTTATTCATGTACATCTGGTAATCTATGCTTAAACTTAACTTACATATTTTGCAGGACTAGCTGAGTCCATAATTAAATCTAAAAATTTTTGGATATTCTTATTTTTTCTCTTTTTTATAATTCCATCGTTCTTCCATCATTGTATAACTAATAAACAGCTTGCGTTTGCTATTATTTTATTATTCATATTTGCACTAACTTTAGTAATTCTACGGATAACATTTAGGGTAGTTTTTCTTTTGTGCGTTGATTAAAAATATTCTCCAACTGAACTTTGGTTTGGGGGTGTGGGATTGTCGTGGTTTTATGCATCGTACTCTGAGTCCTTTATGTTGTGTAATTTGGAGTGGTTTAGGGTGGGTCCTCTTTTGTGTTGGGTGTCAGGCAGGCGGACCGTAGTTTAGGGTGGTTCGTATGAATTGTTTGCATTGTGTGGTAGGGGATTCCTTCTATTGCCCAAAGGTAGTGTTGGCTCGTGTTTTGAGGGCGTTAATTTTCTTGGTGGTTTTGTTTATTTTCTTGGTTGTTTGTGCTTTAAAAGTGATGTGGGTGTCAAGCGTGATGCCTAGGAGGGTTGGGATTTGGTTTAATTCTAGGGTGTTTGTTTGATTCGTGGTTGCTGGCCGTGAATAGTATTAGTGATTACATATTTGGCTGTGGATGCCGACATCAAGTTTTGTGTGAGCCATTGTTCCAGTGTGTTGATGTATTATTGAAGTGTTGTGATAGCGTGGGTGATGTTGTGATGAGATAGAGATGTCTGCGTAGGGGTTCATGTGAATGATTGGTGATTGAGGTTGTGATGGGGCGCTAGTGAAGAGGTTGAAAAGTAGGCGAGAGGGAATATCTCCTTGACTGCTTTGCTTGCCGGAGTTAGTCTTGCTCTTCTCACTCGTGACTTTTGATAAAGCCAACCTTAAGTTTGTTTAGGCACGTTTTAGTGAATTGTGTTTCGCGCGTTTAGTGATTGCTCACCCAGGAGTACTGACTCAGCTTACGTACGAATTTGTCATTGCGTTCTTACACGTAATAAGTGAAATTTCGCTCGCTTCGTGCGTCGGTAGCGAGGGTGAACTTGTTTCCGCCCTTCCCCTCCATTTTCCACACCGGACTCCCTTTGTGGTGGACCGGAGACCTGCAGGCCCTCGAGAAGCGCCTGCACCCAAGGTAAAGTGCCATTTTGATCGGGTTTTTTGTTTTGGACAAGGATTACTTCTTTTTATCTATTCTTTCTCACCGGTGATAAATATCACGTACTCACACACACGAACACAGCCACACACTCCGAGTCTTCGTAACTTCTTTTATTTCTTCAGCTCCCATGCGGAAATGGAGACTTAAATGAGGGAGACTCGGCGGATACCGCTGAGGACTCTCTCCGATGGCCCCAAGCCAGATCGGGGAGATGTCTTCGCAATCACCCATGGGGAACTAGGGGTAACCCTAGTACGACTCATCGATACGCATAATGGCTACTCGGCTATCTGCCAAAAGGAGAGTGACTGCGAGGTCCTCACCTCTCAAAAAGCGGCAGAGTCGTTGAAAAAGATAAACCTCAGACCCCACACGCCTCCACAAATCAAAACACATCGCAGCATCATTCTTCGGCGCCTCGATCTTTGGGTTGGCAGCCACAGCATTGAAGAAATTCATGCTGAGGTTGAAAAAAAAACACCCCTGGGCTAAAATAGCGGAAATCCTTAAATTTAAGGATTACACGCATGTGTTCAAGATTGTTTTTACGGATTCGGCAATGGCGGTTAAGGCTACGGAGTGCGGTATGCTCCTCTTTAACGTTCGGATCTGCCCCGAGCAGATCGAACGTGAGGAGTTTATCGACGTCCAAATGTGCGGAGGGACTTGGGTGAATTTTTCAAATTCGTAAACCTGAGTACCTCCAACAAACTGAAGATCTACAATGCGTGCATTCGCTCAAAACTCCTGTACCCCCCGATCCCTATAAACGTAGTTTCCAAGACCCAAGTCCTTAAACTGCAAAGAGTCCAGAATAAGGCAGTATATATCATTACGGGAGCCCGAAGGAGAGAAGGGAGAAGGCAGAGTGAACTCCATGGTGAACTGGGGATGACCCCCATAAACGTGGAGCTTCACCTAAGAGCAACCAAAATCTTGGACAAGGTGCACCGGCACCTCCCTCCCGAGTTTGTACTGGAGCACATCGACTTCGACATTTTACCTAACTTAAGACGACCAATTAGTTTCAAAAGCAGTAGACTACCGAATGACTTTAACGTCGACCCAAAGTTCACTTAAATACTAAATAACCCCCATTCATAACACAGAAAAAAACATGAACAAAGCCAAACGAGTTTAGCCACCGAATTAACACTTGTTTAATTTGGTTTAAAAAAACACTTCCCCAAATTTTTGCGCGAAATATCGCCAAGAGCATATAAACAACACCAAAAATCCAAATCTAGGTGTGAAACACCCAGAATTGAAGATGAAAATCTTCCAAAAGCCACGTAAAGATACCATGTATTAATACAAAGGCTCGAATGCCCACCGCATTCACCAGATAGTATATTCATATGCTATAAAAAAAACAAAAACAAAACCAAAACGCAAAGAAAGCCAGTGATACCCTTTCACCAGGGATCTGTCTTTCATTCTACCTTTCATTTTTCGCTTTCCTATTATATTTTCCCCTATTTCCCCACTATTTCTCCTACTAAAACCCTCTACTACTATATTTCTCACTTATTATGTCCAATGTCCAATGGAATATCTCCTTGGAGAACTCCCTTGTGTAGTTGCTTAATGTGCGAATTGTGGCGCTTGTGTATTAATTGTGAACTATTTCGTGTCGTTGTCTGTGATGTAAGTGTTTAGGATCTTGTCAGCTAGGATGTGTTTGGGTACTGTATTGAAGGCATTGTTTATGTCTGTTGTTAAGATGGTACGTTCAGGAGGGGCATTGTTCGTTAAAACCATCCCGAATGTGTTGTAGGGGTTGGTTCGGAGGGCTGTAGTAGAGTGGTCTTTTCCTGAAGCCATGTTGTGCTAGTCAGAGGGGTATGTTTGTGCTAATTTTTTTGTGTACAAGTTTGTCTAATGTTTTAGATGAGGTGAATTGGAGTAAAATGGTCTGGTAGGAGTTTGGTTGTGCAAGTGGTTTGAGGATTAAGATGGTATGCACTGGTTAAAAATCGCTGTAATGGCTGAGAGTGCTGTGTTTCTTAGGTGTTTGAGGTGGATTTTTGATATGTTGGTAAGGCTATCGTTTTGTAGTTTTTAAGTGAGTTGAGTGCTAGTTTGACGTTTTGAGTGGTGGAGGGGGTGTTTGGTGTTTATTTATGCATGTTTTTTTTTATGTTTTTAAGGGTTTGTCTGTTTTTGTTGTGGGTGGGTAAGAAGCTGGTGTTGGAATAGTGTTTTATGATGATATTACAGTGTTGTTCGGGGTCGCTATTTGGTTGTTTTTGATGATCAATGTTTCATGTGTGGGGGAAAAGAGTTGCATGTGATGTGTGGATTTTCTTTAGGGTTCTCCAACGTTAGGTCGTGTTTGTTTTGTGGTCGATTGTGCTTATTCATTGGTTCCAGTTTTCTGTTTGTTGTTTTTCAATTAGGGATGTAATGTTGGCGATGAGGAGTTGGATATCCCGTATCTGTTGCTGTGAAGGGACCATGTTTTATTTTAGGGTGTTTTGGGTTTTGATGTAGTCGGCGATTTCTGGAGTGAAGGTGGACTTATATAATATATATTTTTTTCGGACGTTTGGGATGTGTTTTGCGCTGGGGACCTTTATTGTTTTGTTGATGTGGGAGAGGGAAGTTTTCTAAGGGGCGAGTAGTTGTTTAAGTTTTGTAGTTTTAAGTTGCGTGTCAGCGACTGTATAAGTTACTATGTCGGTCGGATGATAACCATTTTAGTTTTCGATGAGTTTTTAAAAGTTTTGAAGGTCGTTTGTTCATTAAATCTTTTCCCCAAAAATTATTAAAATAATTGAGAGCACGCGACTTAGGTCTGTCGACCTCGTTCTGCTATATGGTTTGTGTGGTTGAACCAGTTTGTTTTCTTGAGGTTGTGTAAGTGGTCTAAAGGGATGTCAGCTATTGTGTTACAGGTTGTTCTGATGTGGCGAGCAGAAAGTTACGTCAGAGGAGGGCCTGTCTTGGGTGTGCTGGGACGGTCGTTTGGGTGCGTGTGTGGTATTGTTAGAATGGTTAATGTGTGTGGAGCTGCTGTGCAATGCGTGTACCTCTGTTGTTAACTTGTGTCTGCAGTCCTGTTGGGTGAAGTGCGTTAAAATCGCCACCGCTGAATAAGTTTGTAAGTTGTGCGTGGTTCTTATGTAAGTTTATATTTTGATGGGGTCCTTCTGGATTTGGGTGGAATGTATGAGTTTACTAGGTTTGTATCGTTGTGTAGTAGGGTTGTATGTCGGTATTGTGGAGGGTGTTGTGTAGGTGTGTTTTATGTCGGTATTGCGGAGGGTGTTGTGTAGGGGTGTTTAATGTCGGTATTGCGGAGGGGGATGTGTAGGAGTGTTTTATGTCGGTATTGGGAAGGATGTTGTGTAGGAGTGTTTTATGTCAGTATTGTGAAGGGTGTTGTGTAGGAGTGTTTTATGTCGGTATTGCGGAGGGTGTTGTGTAGGAGTGTTTTATGTTGATATTGTGGAGGGTGTTGTGTAGGAGTGTTTTATGTCGGTATTGTGAAGGATTTTGTGTAGGAGTGTTTTATGTCCGTATTGTGGAGGGTGTTGTGTAGGAGTGTTATGAGTCCGTGGGCTTTGGATATGTTGTCGATTCTTTGCGCCGTGTAATGGTAGCTTGGTGGTGTTTTTTGTTGCGGAGTTAAATGTGAATTCTTGTATTTCAGTGTGTTTGTTGGAGATGGAGTGTATATTCAGATGTGGTATTTTAAGGGTATGTTGTCCCGTGTGTTTTTTGTGGGGGTTGTTGGGGGTGGAAGAAGGCAGTGGTTGCACTGCCAGTTTCTGGTGGAGTGTTCTAAGGTGGTGAGGTTGGTGCAGCTTTGATATTTTCATTTGAGGCATGAATTGTATTTTATGGAGCTTCTGTATATGTTGTGGTGGTATGAGGATACATGTGTAAGTGGGGGAGGGGGCAGTTAGATTCGATTTCCCCAGCAAGTAGGAGGAGAGTGAGTGTGGCTGGGTCGCCCACACTTTGGAAAAAAGCTTTGGGGAATATGTGAATAGGGGGAGGATGGATAGGTGGGTCAGGACCCAATATGTACTTTCGTCACTATTAACTTTAGTATAAAATTCGCGGAGCAACATATTTAAGGGCTTAGCTTAGAAATAAATAACTTTCTCAAACTATTTACAGACGAAGAGTAAATAATTTCGCTAAAACATTCTTAGAAAATTCCCTATGTTGGATGGAGGTTGGGAGAAAATTCCCTGTTATTAAGAAATTTCCTTATGTTAAAGTAGGATAAATGCCATAGCAGTTATCCAGCAAAGGTAGAATATATTATGTATCCAAGATTTTATCAGCGCCCCAAATAAATACAAGATCAAAATATTAGGCTATGTTGACCACAATTCTAAATGTACAAATATAACTTTGATAACTAACTTTAGCTTTAAATACGAAACTTAAAAATATTTTTATAAAATGGAGTTTAGATTTAAAATAAAAAGACAGAAGATTAAAATAAATATTTAAATCAATTAGTAGGTAACTGTAAAGTTACTAAAATTTCACGAGTTAGGAACGTTTTATTTTATGAATCCAATATTTATCTATAACTTTTAAAAAATTATTATTAAACAAAACATTAAATCACAATTTTCGTAAAAAACTCTGTATAAAATTACAAGCCTAGCCATACTAGGGTTTGCATATTCAAACCGGCAACTGCAAAATCACCACAACTCAGGATCGTCATGATTGCTAAACCCTATCTTCCTAGAAACTTTCAAAATCAAATTTAAATAAAGAATCAAAGCAAAATTATCCAGAACCTTTCATATGAATACACAAACCTAGCCATAGTGCAGGTTAAACGTTGTTCCAGGTTTACCTGACAAATGCCAAACTGTGCTCCGCATCCATATACAAAAACAATTTAGTTAAGTAAGAGGGGAACCGACGACAAATCACTATTTAAGTCTGGTGAAAGTTGTGTAATATAAAGGGTGTTTCATTAAGATGGATCGCAGTTAGTATAATGCTTCCAAGATTCAAAGTGTAATCGTACATTTATGCAAATTTAAAATTTCAAAATCTTCAATAGAAATATCGCTTTTACATTTTATTGCGGGATCTCTGATCGTTGAATTTTCTTTTGTTCGAAGTGTCTTGCCTGTTCGATTTTCTCTGCCAATATGGGAGGAGAATCTTGCCTTCAGAGTTCTCGACGAGCTTCCAATGTATTTGTCATGGAAATACCCAGGACATTTAAATAAGTATATTATTGAACTCCTAAGACTCTTTGGAACCGTATCCTTTATTTAAAAGAAAGATTTTATATTTATTTTGTTAACAAAGACAATTTTAATTATTATTTGACAAAAATATTTCTTTAACAATGTGTATAATTTTCGCCTAAGGACTTTATTATAAATACCCAGCTGTGGCATAATCAAGTAATGTCTGTCTTTGCCACCGTTATATCAGGGTGGCCTAGTTGCTACACTCCACTAAAAAATGTATGGATTGACTTTTAAACAATATTTGATGGAAAACCATTGTGCAAAAAGAAGGATTTGAGATACTGAAATTCTTTATCAATAAGAATATGAGATGAAGAAAGATTGTATGCGCGGTGAAGGGGGATTGTGAGAAGAGCAACATGATATCAATGATGCGTATTTGTGGTCTGGAAAATGGCTCCTGAGTTTCCACCCAGACAAGTGTAAATATATGAGGGTCGGAAGAACAAGTATTGAAGACCAAGGTTACATGATGGAGAAACATTTGAAGAGGTCAACATCAGATAAGGATTTGGGTGTCATATTTGATCATAAGCTTAGATTTGATGACCATCTGGCTGAAAAGGTGAACAAGGCAAATAATAAGAAATTTTGTTACCTTGGATGCTTAGATGATTAGATTGTTATTGTCAAACTGGTGAAACCGCACATCGAGTACGCCAATCAGGTATGATGACCTCACCTTGCGAAAGACATTGTGACTTTAGAAAATGTACAAAGGAGAGCTACAAGATCTGACATATGAAGAATGACTGAGAGAGCTGAGACTACAAACTTTGGCTTATAGAAGAGTAAGGGGAGACATGGTGGAAGTTTTTTAGATCATCAGTGGAAGGTATGATGGAGAATGTAGTGAGGGAGTGTTTCAAAGTTCCCAAGAGAACCCCAACAAGGGACACTCTGGCAAGTTATTCAAGACACGGTCAAGGCAGGACCTGAGGAAGTATTCATTCCCGTGTAGAGTGGTTAACAACTGAAACAGCTTACTAAAGGGTATATTTGCAACATCCTAGGTGCAGTAAAAGCTCGGCTGGACAAGTTCTGAGCGAATCAGGAGCTGGTATATAACTATAGAGCTCATATGGTCCAATATACACCACCACCAAATGTTAGTACTAATGTAGCTGTGGAGTTACAGGCGTAAGCCTCTTCCAGGGGTTCATCTGTGAGTGAAAAGGGGGTTTATGGACGAGAAATTTTTGCATTGATTCTTTGTTTAATTTTGATTTTTAAAGTTTCTAGGAAGAGATGGTTTCGGAATCGAGACGCTCCTGAATTGTGGATTTGTGGTGATTTTGCGGTTGCTGTTTTGGATGTGTAAACGGTACCAATTAGTGTAGGGTGTGTATTTGTATAGGAAAAAAAGAGGGGTGTTGTTTGATAGCAGAAATAAAAGTGGTGAAAAGAGAAAGTAATGTGGGAGATTTACAAAGGGATGCAAGACACTTGCTGGTCAGGTTTATCGCTTTCATTTATTTTCTTGTATTGTGAGTTATTTGGTTTTGTGATTATAGTTTTATTAGGGTGGCGTTCAAGCCATTTCTCTTCAAAATCTTAATATACTTTGTATGCTAAAATGTGCATTTGCTCTTGTTTTTTATTTAAACAAAATTATGCTTCAGTGCTTAGTTTTCTTTGTTTTTGTTTATTTTGTAGTGTGGTTTTGTGTTCTTTGCCTCTTCTAGTCTTCTTTTTTTGTTGTCCCTTTTGATTTAATTGAGTCTTGATCGCTAAATTTCAGCCAAAATCGGTAATTTGCTCATAGTTCGGAATTATTTCGTCTTAATTGGTTTTGATCTTAAATATTGGTAATACAACACTTTTTCACGCATAGAGTGCCACTTCGTCCCCACTAGCCACTAAGTTAATGGAGCTTGAAAATCTGGCACGACCTCTAGCTCTTCTGTTTGGGTTAATTATTTTAAGGATTTCGTCATTCAATTCTTGATTAACCGGTTCTTGTATATTCCTTGTCTGTTTTTCTATGACTTTGCTAATGGGAATATATATATATATATATATATATATATATATATATATATATATATATATATATATATATATATATATATATATATATATATATAGTTTCAAGAAGGGTTGATAACCCTGACTTAATTCGTGAAATTGCTACCCCCGCTCTCCCGAGCGTCTTAAAATCAAACACATAAGGTTCATTCACTTTGCTCGGCTCATCGGAATCAGGTCTGTAAATTGAATTGTAATTTTTTAGCTAAATATGTCCCAAAAGAATCCCGAATTAATGCGTGATTCTTTTGTTATTAACAGACCCTCCCAACTCCGTTATAATCTATTTAATAATCCATATAATCTATTTATCCCACCAATAATCTATTTAAACAATTAATAATTCCCAAGCAAATTACCAAATTACCAATTACTTTTTATAAATTATCAATCTATTTACCAAACTACTGTATTTACAAATTACTATTTAACAATCTATTTAATAATCTATTTAACCAAGTAATAATTACAAATCAAATTACAAACCTAGACAATTACTATTTAATATCTAATTATCATACTATATCAATCTATTTATTAATCCATTTAACTATTTAACCAATTTAATTGAAATCAACCAATACTATCTATCAATTATCTATTAACCAATTACTATTTAATATCTATTTATCAATCATCATATGTTGTATACTCTAATTACAAACCATATTTATCAATTGTGAATCCATTCTCATTAACTCATGCAAATTTAATTCACACGAGTAAATCAATCCAATCATAACTGTCACTGTATAATTTCACCTTTCAATCAAAACTGTTTATTCAAAAATATGAATTTTTCTTAACTCTTTTTGTTTAATACTTCTTTCTCAACGACGCCGAGATTTAGGCCTAACGAAATTCGTCTGCAGAAATTTAGACTTCGCGTAGCATTTAACTTCAGTCCCTTGAATAACGTAATATAGGTTTTTAGGTTTATTGTGACCTGAGCTATCTAGTGTATTGGCGCAATATTCAGCTAAAACACTATAATGGCATCCGCTGGAAGTGAATAAATCTGCGGATTTGAAGAGAAGTATATTCGATACGTAAGGGACGTTAAGTTCCGCTGAAAAACTGTCTACTCTACAAGAGCAAAAAGCTCCTGCGGCCAAACGAAGGCCCCAATTAATAACTAAGTTAAAGCGATGTACAGGCGGACCAGTATACGTCGGTCAGCGCCTCATGTACTTTCGGACAAATAGCTTAAGTAGTTAAGACTGGACATGGTGGATGCAGTTAAGTATTAAGCGTGAAGCTTTGATTAAATCTTCTAATCGACAATGAGGCTTGAAACCACCCATGATTGCTTTAACGGTATGAGGTTCCACGAAGTAAATGGAGAAGGTAAGTTTATGCATTGGTGGCGGTAGGAACCGAAGAAGAAGTAGGAAGACTTGTGGAGGGAGAATGAGAATCCCTGAGAAGTAGCCTCTCAGCGACTGCAATAATAAAAATTGGGGTAATTGTTAAGATTAGTGGCGCACGATTTTGTCAGTGATTACTAGTAGGGAATACTACTAGATTATTAAAAATAGCGGGGTTCCAACTCCCACAATTAAAGGGGGCGAAGCCCCCATTTCCAAATTCCCTTCAAAATAAAATATGATACAGTATGATGCGACCCCAAACACCAAAATCGCTAAGAAAAATCGTTCGCCACTAATCTTAACAATTATTGGACCTGTTTAGCAATAGCTGGAAGAGAATGAAAAATTAGAACATTAGGTCGTATGGGTAGAGTGTATTTCTGATGAGACTGGAAAGAGAAGAGGTGATAGGAGGAGGAAGGGGGGGCAGTTATGGAGTGTTAGGTAAATAGTATAGTAGACTACAAGGTTACCAGTTATATTTGTCCTGACGATGGTGAATCAATGGTATGTGAATGAAAGATGTTTCCTTAAACCACCACCTTATGAGGGAGCGACTAGTTCCAGTTTATAGGTAAAGCAAGGTGTTACAGCAAACTATTTATCTAACTCCAAGGATAAATGATCTTCCGGTGTTCTTCTACTTGGCTGAGCTTATCGAAGGTTCAAGGCAAAGATGGACATACGAAAATAAACTCTGTATTCGAACAACGGTGTGTACATTTACACGATAAACTCTTATTTGTATAATTTGATACAATTGTCGCTGCGCCATCTTTTACAGTCAACAGCTATGTTTACTCGGGCTCCTCCTTAAATATCCGTCTTTGAAAATTATATCTCGATACACAACTTAGGCAGCTTTATCAAACGCAGGTGCTCAACCATTTTCCTTTGCTCCTCTCTGTGTCTCACACTTGCTTGCTTACATATATGTACATTTACAAATCTCATCCTATTTCTCATACAATATTGAATCTTTACATTATATACATTTAATAAGGCATGCTTGGATTTAATAGGAGCAACTCGTATCCATTTTGTACTAGGGCTATAGAGGCAACGAGGCGTATATATATTTATGCCTTTTCGTCTCCCATTACAACATTTCTCTATAATACTGCCACACAGAATTAAAAATATATAAATGATGGATTTCTAGCAAACGTGACTCATCTCCCGGAGTGTGTGAAGATCAGTGATGGAATTACTAATAAGTCGTATAACATTACACAGCTAGATATACACGTGAAATTATTTCTGGCACTCCTAGTATCGGCAGTATCAAAAATAACGCACAGGGTATCGATATTCACATATGTGCAACCCGGTGTCCAAATTGGTCTATTTCTGTCATATCGTATTAAAGTAATCAATTGATACCTAATACATTTATATATATAATCATTTACCACTGGCCTATCTCGCGTTAGGTTCCTAAATACACATAATCATACTACGAACACCTAACAAATACATAGTAATGCATGTACTAGGGCTATAGAGGCAACGAGGCATGTATATATTTATGCCTTTTCGTCTCTCATTACAATATTTTTCTATAATACTGCCACAAAGAATTAAAAATATATAAACGATGGATTTCTAGCAAACGTGACTCGTCTCCTGGAGCGTGTAAACACGTTCGACTTGCCTTTCCTCTCTCCGGTGTCTATAGACGTGTCCGTGTAAATTCTCGTGGCTGGCTTCGTCCTCTTGCGTGTTCTGCACTCTCCGAGGCAAAGTGCGCCTGGCCCTCCTCCTTTCTTCAGCCTGAGTCCGAGGGCGTCGCTGATCGCTCGGCGCGTCACTATTTTGAGGGAGAGGTAATTTCGCCGGTTTTAACGTCTATTGAGAAAGTGTCCCGTCTTCTATCGGGGAATTCCAAAAACCAAACTTTATTGCCGCGTTCGATAACCGCGAAAGGACCAGTATAGGGCGCTTCAAGTAGTTTTCTTACGGGGTCTATTCGGACCCACACCTGAGATGTTTCGCAGAAATCGTGTGGCACGAAAAGCTCGGGCACCGAGTGCAGGTGTCCTAAGGATGCTTGCGTGAAGTCGATTTGCGCCATGGTGGATGCAGGTTATTTTATGAATTTGGAGTCAGTCTTCGATGAAGATGATGCCACTAAAGGTTTTGGGGACAAGAATGTGGTTCCCGTGACTACCGTGAGCGGTCAGAATCCTGAATCACTTGGAAAGGGGCGCACTCCTAACAGGGCAATTGGAATACTATCAGCCAACCTTGTTTACGGGCCATTATTGAGCACTTCAGATGGCTGTGTGCCCTTTCCACCATCCCGTTCGTGGACGGTCTGTACGCCGTGCTGCGAAGACGATGGAAACCAACGAGGGCAGACAGATCTTTGAATAGTTCTGATTCGAATTGGGCGCTTTTGTCGATTACCACATAAAGCAAGACTCCGAATCTGGAAATTCTCCCCTTCCAGGAAAGCTAACACAACCGTTGCTGCACTTATGTTCAGGATCGGTAGCGCTTCGATCCATCTTGTCGATGCATGATAACAAGTACAGATTGTGCGAGGGGTAGGATTGTCCAGTCAGTGTACACAATGGGAGTGGTCCAACTATATCGATGTGTACAATTTCAAACCTCGAGGAAGGAATATTAATAGGTAGCATCGGGGATTTTGTGTAGCGATTCACTTTGGAAGACTGACAAGGGAGGCACTCTCTCGTACAGGAGTGGATATCCTTGTCCATGTTTAGCCAGAAATACCTCGATTTGATGAGCCGAAGTGAAGCCTTGATTCTAGGGTGTGACAGATTCTGCAATTGAGTGAAGATTGCACTCCTGCATGCCAACGGGACAACGCTCGTGCGTATCCAAATGTCACTCCGCATCAAAACTGAACATCCTCGGGTAAAGGGTACGGTTTCAGGCGCGAATGAAATTCCTTTGTCTCTGCATCATTTTCCTGCGCCAAAGCTTGGAGGTCAAGCGAGTCAATTTGGACCGAATTGACGTTCCTTGAGAGACAGTCAGCAACTACGTTATCTTAAACACGCACGTATGCGATATCATTAATGTTTTCTAGAAGGGCTGTCCAATGGCGTTGTTGTCTGTCTGTTTTGGCACTCAGTGGCGATGCAAAAGCTGAAACCAAAGGTGACGTGGCGACCTTCAATTAGGCGCCTGAAGTGCATGACAACAAGATACGCCACTAGGAGCTCTCCGTCGTAGGTGGAGTATGCTTGCTACGTACGGCTTAGCTTGTAAGAAAAGAATGCCACTGGTTTCGTAGATCCGTCAACCATCTGTTGTAGGGCAGTACCTGCCGCGTACTGGGAACAATCCGACACGAGCTGGTATGGGGAATCATTGGACAGCGGATGAGAGAGTTTCATGGAGCCGATTAAGGCTGCCTTGGTACTCTCAAATGCCTTACTTGCCTCTTCGTTCCACACGAGCTCTCGAGCCTTTGGTTACAGGCGAACAAGCTCAGTCAGCGGGGCTGCAATCGCGGCAAAATTGGAGGTCATCCTGAAGTAGTACCTTACCATTTCCAAATATCTCCGAAGCTCCCTGTAGTCTTTTGGCAGCGGCATGTTTCCAATCTCTTCTATCTTCTTCGCCGGTGGGCATATACCTTCTACCGAGACATGGTGTCCTAAAAAAATCTATTTCCTCCTTCGCCAACTCGCACTTCTCCCGTGATATTCTTGGACCATTTTTGACCAGGATTTCAAGGACATTTCCAAGTGCTTCATGTGGTCGTCAATATTGTTTGAATACACCAGAATGTGGCCTATGCACATAAAAACAAACCCTAATCCTTGAAACAGGGTGTCCATGTGCCTTTGGAAGGTGCAGTTGGCATTTCGGTGCCCAAATGGGAGCTTAATGTACTCCCACAAACCAAATGTAGTCGTGACCGTGGTTTTCTCTATGTCTGCCTGTCTCATAGGGATTCGGTGGTAAGCACGAATCAGGTCCAACCTCGAAAATATCCATTTGCCATGGAGGTGGTCTGTAATGCGTGGAATCTGCGGCAGTGGATACCTCTCAGGCTTTGTAACAGCATTTAACGCACGGAAATTGCCGGCCACTCTGTACTTACCGAAAGACTTCTTTGCACCATGTGAATAGGCGAAACCCATGGTGATCTCGACGGGCGTACGACCCCCTCCTTCATTAGTGTCTCGAACGTTGCTTTGACAGCCCGCAGTTTCTCCATCGAAAGAGTTTTTCCGTGTACACGTCGGTGGAGCACTACCAGTTTCGATTGTATGCTTCACTGAGCTCGGCGGTGACGGGGAGGGTTGAGCGGGTGCAGGTGCATACAGAGCCTCATATCTTTCAAGTATAGCTCTACAATGGGGCAGCAAGTGTTGCAGGCCATAGATTATTAACACTACCACGGGTTCTTAAGACAACTTCACTTTCGACACGAGTTTAGTTCGATTATCTATTTGCATGTCGTGTGCACAGTCTATTAGAAGATCAGAATGTCTCAAAAAGTCAATGCCTAATAACGAAATAGTGGTATCTGCTACAACGAACAACCACCTAAATGATCGGCGAAGACTGGGGATCACTATATTCGCATAAATTTAGCCGTGAACTTTAATTTTATCACCATTAACCGTTGAAATGTTAATGACAGAATCGCGCACATCACTTGACTTCGCCAATTTAGCCAGAATAATTGAAACATTTGCCCCCGTATCAATTAAGAACTCCCATTTAGTCTTATATATTTTAGCGGCGAAGGTGAAAATAGACCGAGTGGTCTAAGGTTCTTGCTAACGGCTGTCCAGCGACGCGGGAAGCGCGTTCGGAACTCGTTTCGCTACTTTTCTTTCTTTATTTTTTTCGCCCTTTCCTACACAAAGCTATATACAATGGTGCCCAGACCCGAGAGGCCGGGGAGGGAGAACATTAGTCCTGGAATAACATTTCCTGACGCCATTCTCCTCAATCCCTCAAAATACGCTCCGCTTCTAGGAGGGAGCCTGTGTAGCGTTCGAGAAGTTCAGGCGAGTGGCTTAAATGCTTTGCTTGAATGAGTCTTTTGGGGGGACTCAGGATGGCCGAGTGGTTTAAGGCTCTCGTTAGCGGATCTCCAGCGAAGCGGGAAGTGCGTTCGAAACTCGTTTCGCTATCCTTCTTTCTTTACTTTTCTTTGCGCCCCATTTCCTACACAAAGCTATCTACAATGCTTCTCCAAAAACTAGTGCTTAGTCCTCTCGAATAGGCCAATTACTTCCTCCTTTAAACACTGGTAGTTACAGCCTGTTGTAATGTCTGCCGGAAGATGGTTAACAGTCTTGGGAGGTAATGAGGCCAAAATAAGAAAAAACTGAGTCTCCTCCTTCTTTATCCCAGAGATGTAAAATTGGACCTCCACAGTTTGGAACTAACCTGAGACTGCGGATTCATTGAAGATGGGCGGAATGACACTGACGGCCTTCACGAAATCCCCTTCAACTTGTCCTGTCTGACGATTGCTTGACGAGTCCATTCTTTATTTTATGCCTTATCTGTCTGGTCGAACGACGGGTCACCAGTTATAGGGGGTGTCGCCAGTTATGGAGTGTTAGGTAAATAGTATAGTAGACTACAAGGTTACCAGTTATATATGTCCTGACGACGGTGAATCAATGGTATGTGAATGAAAGATGTTTCCAAAAACCACCACCATTATGAGGGACCGACTAGTTCCAGTTTATAGGGGAAGAATGGAGTTACGGCGAATTATTTATCTGACTCCAAGGATAAATGATCTTCCGGTGTTCTTCTACTTGGCTGGCCTTATCGAAGGTTTAAGGCAAAGATGGACATACGAAAATAAACTTTATTTTAACAACGAAATATTATGATGCAAGCGGCAGGACACGGGGTGTATTAGGCGGGAGACTAGTAGTCTATATAGGTAAACCTGAAGATCCATACCCCACGAGCTGATCTTCCGGGATAGTGGTAGACTTATTCCTATTCAAAGGGAGGGTGGTTGCTGAGGTTGGTCTTTCACTTTGCCTCAATCCCAGTTTTCATTGGATAGCCCATACTCACATCCCTTCACCCCCCCCCCGCCCCTAGAAATGAGGATTACACCCGCCTTTTCTCTAATTACGACCTGACAGTATATCGGTCCTGGACCTAAATGAATCCCCTATTGCGTTAACGAACACCTTCCCGTTTAAGCATTTCACTGCCTAAACGGATCGTAACGAATTCATTCGTGTTCACACTCCCGCCTAAATCCACTAAGTCTTCTCTCGCCCTTAGGCCTTAACTCGTACTCGCGTTGATAACACTGGTTTGCGTTATTTTCAAGGTCAAATATATAATACCTGATTTTAGTTCAGTTTTTTTGCACTGAACCTGAAAATCATGCTCATTTTACCCAATAAGGTCAGGTTTTTGAAATATGAGCACATACCAAAAACTCCTATATTTCCAAATATTTGTTGTGAATGAAACACATAATAGCAAATATTGGACCGATTTACTCACACAAGGTTTACAGAATATTTTTAATAAATAACATGAATAGTACAATGTACAAAATAGGCCAATCATGGATGAATGGTCTCTTCAGTGACCTCCGTTTGTGCCGAGCAGACACCACATCCCTCTTAAGGCACCAACAGTAGTCAGCTAGAAAGTTCACATCCCATTGGCCTTTATAGCGTTCCTCCATGACACGGATGTCTTGGTGAAAGTGCGTATCCTGTTCTTCACTGAAGTCTCCGCAATTTTCTGGAAAATAGTCCAGATGGGACCGAAGAAAGTGCATTTTCACTGACATACGCGCACCCAGTTTGCGGAAATCCTCCATTAAGTCATCAACCATCTTCTGGTACTCCGGACTTCTGTGGTTACCAAGGAAGTTTGCAATGACTAACTTAAGGGACAGCCCGACAGAGAGTTCAGTAGGTTTTAATCAATCGTCAAAACTAGAGTCTTTTATGAGTTCTCCTATCTGAGGACCATCAAATATACCTGCCTTAAGCTTCTTCATGCTGATTCGCTTGAACTTGTTGTGCAGGAAGGCAAATCTTCCACCTTTCCTGTCTAGTGCCTTTACAAAGTTCTTCATTAGGCCGAGTTTGATGTGTAGGGGTGGAAGTAACACCTTGCTCGGTTCAACCATAGGGTGGGATAGAACATTGTGTGACCCCGGTTCTAATCCTTGTATTGATGGCCACTCCTGTCCGACATAATGCTGATCGTCAGCCTGACTATCCCACAAGCCAAAAAACATGGATACTTTGTGTACCCACCTTAAAGTCATAGGATGAGTCCAACAACTTTAAGATCTCCACAAATCAACCATTTATGTTCCTGGTAATTGAGAGCAGACAACAGACGTTCCATGCTGCTGTGGGATTCTTTCATTACAGCCGAGTGTCCAACAGGGATTGATGAAACCTTATTTTCGTTATTCAGAAGAACTGCCTCAAACTTCTGTTAGACGAGTGAATAAAAAGTCTCCATTCCATGGTAACATACTTCATACCCATTAATTTCATCAGTTCAGCAATAGTGTTACAGTAGATCAGTGAAGACGCTTCATCGAACATAAAGAATTTTCTGAATTCGCTCTCTCGTTTCCGATACCAATAGAACGTTGTTTCTGGGGCAAGTAGATGTTTCTCTCGAAGACGAGAACCCAGCAGCTGGGCAGACTCCTTAGCTAGGTTCAGGTCTCGTGTCAAGTCGTTGAGTTCGGCTTGGGTCAATGGCATCGATCGGTCGTCCTCTTCTGTATCGTATGCACCACATTCACCTGTATCAGTCATGTCAGTAGATTCGGAATTAGAACTAGATTCCATAATGACATCCGGCTCAGGAACAGGAACATCTGGTCCATGGGGAATTGGCTTTATGGCAGAAGGAACATCAGCGTATTGAACATGGTGCTTGTTCTTGCTATTGATACCTTTTAAATTTGTCATGCAGAAGTAGCAGCAGGTAACGTGATATTTCCCTTCCCTCCACACCATTGGGGCACCAAATGTCATACTCTTTCTTTGCCTATTCCTCCAATCCTGTAAGTTCTCCACACATGTTTTGCAGCAGATATGAGGAGCAAATGACTTATCCTGGTCTCCCTAGTTTGACTCCAAAATAAGCGTAATAAGCCTTCTTCACAAAATCCGTGATTTTCGCTTGACGGTCCGGAAGAACCACGTGTCCGCAGATAAAACAAAATTTGTTAGGATGGTTCTTACACTTCCGATCCATCGTACTACACAACTAGACCTGAAAAGAGAAAGAATAACTAGTTATTTAAGGTAACCCATGACCAGCTGTAGCAAAAACAAAGCCCATATACGCTTGGATGATACCGCCGTTTGGGAAAAATATGCTGTAATAAAAATCGAGTGTATCTTAGAAACCAAACCTAACCAAGAAAATGAATGATATTTTTTAATTTAGGACGCAAAAAGGATCCTAAATCACTTAGAAAACCTTTTACCTTTGAAAAAAAGTTTTGAAACGCAGGCCAGTGTAATATATAGACTTACT